>SNQJ01S0085279.1:51117-74820 GCA_010110895.2 Picea sitchensis | reverse complement strand
GATGTGGTTCAGTGTGATCAAGAGGATAGTCTTTGGAGCAGTCGTTGGAGCAGCTCTTCAGTGAAGCATGCAGGGGAGTGCTTCATAAAACAATAGACAACTACTAAAAGATTTTTAGCACTGTCTAACAACACCATTAAGCTACAGCCACTGTTTCAGCAGGTGTTTCAACAAACAATAAATAGCTATTACATCAAAAAATTAAGTGAACCATTCCTGCATCATAAACAAAGATCGATATTCTGTTCTACAACAAATATTTCCATAAGTGTTTCAACAAAGAGTAAAATGCTATTACAATAAACAGAGTTATAACAAAACAGGGGAATTAAACTAGAAAATTAAAAAACTCATTGCAGCTGAAAATATCTTCAATGAATCATTCTCTACAACAGTAAATGTGGGCTTAACTGTTAAGAACATGTGTTTCCTCTTAAGAGGTCACAAGTTCAAATCTAGAGGGGGTAGGGTCTGTATAGTTCTGAAGTCGAATTTGGATTTTTAGAACGATAATGGTTCATTTACCCTTAGAAATTTGATGGTTCATTTCCCCTTAGAAATTGGATTTTTAGAACGCTAATGGTTCACGAACACCAATGTTCTTTTTGTGAATTTCAAATAACTCCTTTGCTAAGGGATTTTTAAACAGGTCTACAAACTCTACAAACTAATCTTCAGATCTGCAAAAATCTACATAAATTTTATCATTTTTTATCAGCTCTCGAATAAAATGATATTTTGTATCAATATGATTAGTTTACTTATGGAAAACATGATTATGTGACAGAGAAATGGTTGGTTTATTGTCATAGAAAATATGAGTTGGTTCTTGTTGGTCATGCAACAATTCAGTCATAATCCTTCTCATCCACACAGTCTGACATGCAGTTGCTATGGCTCCAACATATTTTTCCTCAGCAGATGATAAAGGCATAATGGGATGCTTCTTTGAAGCCCATGCTATTGCTCCTAATCCAAAGATGAACATGTCTCGAGTTGTGCTTGTGCTTTTCCTATCATCTACAGTCCCTGCAAGATCACTATTAGTATATCCAATCAAATTAAAATATGAATCTGATGTTTACAAAACACCATAATTTATTTTTCCAGCAACATATCTTAGGATCATTTTTCCTCGCCAATGAGTACTCTTCGGAGTCTCCATAAATCTAGAAATGAAACTTATAACAAACAAAATATTACATCTTGTTGTTGTCAAATACATAAGACTTCCAACTAGTCTTTTATACAGAGTTCTATCAACACATGACCACTCATCATTCTTACCGAATTTTGTGCCAGTTGCAATTGGTGTTACAATTGGTTTATAGGTCACCATCCTAAACCTTTTCAATATTTCCTTTGCATACTTATTTTGATAAATAAAAATACCATCTTCATATTGATTTACTTCAATCCCTATAAAATACTTCATCATTCTTAAATTAGACATTTCAAACTCAGTCTTCATGGTTGTATTACACTCATCCACTGAAAGATTTCCAGTGAAAATCAAATCATCAACATATAAGCATACAATCAAGAGTTTACCTTCCCGATTTACCTTTGTATACAATTTTGGCTCACTCAGACTCCTATTGAATCATTCACCATTCAAATATTCATCAATTATGTTGTACCATACTCTCGGTGTTTGTTTCAATCCATACAATTCTTTCTTTAACCTGTAGACCTTACCTTCTTATCCAACAATCTCGTATCCTGGAGGTTGTTTCACACAAACCTCTTCTTCCAGAAAACCATTTAAAAATTTATATTTTACATCCATCTAGTACATACGCCATTTATTATGAGAAGTAATGGCTAACACCATTCTTACTATATCAAGCCTAGCTATAGGTGCAAATTTTCATTGTAATCAATATGGGGTTGTTGACTAAACCCCTGAGCTACAAGCCATGTTTTGTGCTTCTTAACTTCACCTTCAACATTCAACTTGGTCTTATAAATCCATTTAACACTTATACAATTTTTATCTTCAGGTAAATGTACAAGTTCCCAAGTGTTATTCCTTTCTATCGCATCAATTTCCTCATTCATAGCTTCTAGAAAAACGTTTTCTTAACAACATCATCAAAATTTACAGGATCATATGCAATTAATGCAAAATTTGAAACTTAATCTATTTCATCATTTTGCTCATATAATTCTCTTAAAATTCTAGTCTTCTGACCTGTAATTCTATTTTTTAATGAAGCTAAAGTAGGATTTGATTCATCACTTACCTCTAATATTTTTTGTTTTCCACCATGACCTGATGACTCACCCCACTAATATGTTCTGGGTGGTCTTAGCTGTGATGGGGTGATTCCTGGTGATTTGCTTACAAAATTTATTGTTGCAAGTGTATGTGACTATGGAATCACCTGTCCACCCTGTACTTCCTTCTCATCTCCATCACCATCATCATGGGATATTTCATCTCCCCCTAAAACAATGTTATCAATGATACCATCTGAGGCCTCTTCTTCCTTGAACTCAACATCTCTACTGATAACATACTTCTTAGTGATGGGATTATCGAGTCTATATGCCTTAGACTCCTCATTATATCCAACAAAGACACATTTCTCCCTTATGTCATCAAATTTTTTCCTGAGCTCTTCAGGTACATGTGCATAAGCTACACACCAAAAAATCATCAAATGAGATACGTTGTTATTCTTACCACTCCAAGATTCCTGGGGAACTTGCTTCTTCACACTCTTAGTTGGAATCCTGTTTAGAATATATACTGAACAAATAACTTCATCGCCCCAATATTATTTTAGAATATGCTTCTCCTTCAACATACTTAGAGCCATATTCATAATGGTTTGATTCTTCCTTTCAACTACTCCATTCTGCTATGGAGTATAACAAGTAGTAAATTATCTCTTGATTCCATGGGATTGACAAAAATCCATGAAATCATTTAGCATATACTCACCTCCTTTTTTTGATATCAAGACTTTAATATATTTCCCACTTTCATTTTCAACCATGACTTTAAACCTCTTAAATATATAAAAAACTTCACACTTCTGCTTGAGCAATTCAACCCAAGTTTTTCGACTGAAATCATCAATAAAAATCATAAAATAGAAATTTTCAGTCAATGAAGATGTTTGCATCTCTCCACATAAGTTTGTGTGCACAAGTTCCAATGGATCTCTATCCCTATACGAAACTCCATAAATAAATTTAACCTTGTGATTCTTTGCAAGTATGCAGCTCTCACACAAGCTTGCTCGTTGTTGAATACTGGGCAACCCGTTCACCATTTTCTTCTTCAGCAACAATTCTAGAACTCCAAAATGTAAATGGCCATATTTCAAATGCCATAACCATGACTCATCTAAAACTTTAGCTTTATAGGCATTAAAAGAGTCAATCATATTATTTCTCATAATAAGTTGAAACATTCTATTCTTTGTCATCTCTACTCTGGAAATCAACTACTTACTTGGATACTTATCATACCTTGTTTTTGAAGAACAATTTGTACTTTTTTTCTATCAGTTGTCCAACACTTAATAGATTGAAATTCATACCAGCTACATAATAAAAATGATCCATTTTTCTTCTTTTATCATTCTTAGTATAAACAAGAATCACACATTTACCATTAAATCTTACCCTACTGTCATTACCCAACTTTACCTCAGACTGAATAATAGGATCCAAATTGGAAAACAAGTCTTTATTTCCAGTCATGTGATTGCTACATCCGTTGTCTAAAAACCAAACATCATTTGAACTCTCCTGGGTGACATTACATGTGAAAAATATAGATTTTTGGTCATCCCATGACTCCTCTTTCATGTGTGCAGACTGCTTTCCAACATCTGCTTGCTTCTTCTAACACTTGTTAGCATAATGTCCAAATTTCTTACAATAATAAAATTGTACCTTAGATCTATCATACCTTTGATTTCCTTCCAGCTAGGATCTGTTGCTACCCCCCCTTAAAATAGGAGGATTATGCTGAGTTTTCTCCTGAAATTCTGAATCATTTTTTATGTCTATATGATTAGTAGTTTCGCCTCCTCTTCCTCTGCCTCTTCCTCTAGTAACATGCATCTCGGATTTGAAGGCATTGTCTAATGCATTATCATATCTAGACATCCTCGATTTATGAGCAATCAGAGAACCAATTAATTCATCAATATGCATTAGACTAATATTTTTAAATTCTTCTATGGGTACAACTACAAATTCAAATTTCTTTGGAAAAGATTTAATAACTTTCTCAATTACTCTCTTGTCAGAGATGTATTCACCATACCGCCTTAGATGATTCACAACATCCATGAATTCAATCATGAAACTATCAACTAACTCATTGTTCTGCATCTTGAGATTCTCAAAGTCCCTTCTCAAATTCTAAACCTTGACAATCTTCACCTTGGATACACCTTGATAGCTAGTTTCAACGGTTTCCCAAGCTTGCTTTGAAGACACTGCACTTGGAACATTCAGAAATATGGTTTCATTTAGGACTTTTTGAATAAGAATGAGGGATTTGTTGTCTTTTTTTTTTTCTCCTTCAACAAAATTCACTTAGCATTTGTCAGACCCATTTATGTTGCTTGGTCAACATGCTCTAGATAACCAATAGTAACAAACTCCCAAAGATCTTGAGAACGCCAATTTCATATCAAATTCCAAATCATTGTATTCAGTTACAATGAGGAACTAGAAATATTACTAGCTCTAATACCACAATGAAGGATGCAAAAGAGTGCTTAATAAAACAATAAACATTTACTACAAGATTTTTAACACTGTGTAACAACACTAGTAAGCTACAACCATTGTTTCAGCAACTATTTTAGCAGGTGTTTCAACTACTATTTCAACAAACAATAAATAGTAATTATAGCAAAAACTTAAGTGAACCACTCGTGCATCATAAACTTAAGTGTTTCAACAAAGAGTAAAAAGCTATTACAACAAACAGAGTTGTAGCAGAACACGGAAGTATAATAACAAACTAAAAAACTCACATTGCAGCAGCAAAATATTTTCAATGAATCATTATCTAGAATAGTAAATCAATTGAATACTTTTGTACGAAAAACTCAATAGCAGCTACATCAAACCATTTCACAGCACATGAATTTAAATGAAGTTTTTAAACATAGCAAATAGAGTATGCATGCTACATCATAATAAATATTCTATAATAAACATGAACATTAACATGAGTTTACAAACTCAAATTCAAATACGAACANGCCTCTTAGTTGTGCCTGAGTCAAATTTGGATTTTCAACATTAATGATTCATTGTCCCTTTAAAATTTGATCGATCAAAAAATGATGTGACAGAGATACCCTATCATTTGAGATACCCTATCATTTGAGTGGTTAAAAGGGTACATATTAATTTATGGGTGGTGGTAACTTTTCAAAATTTGATATGTCTCTTTTGGACGGTGGAATGATTAATCTTCTAAAATTGACAACCTCTCCGAAGAACTCCATGAAAGTGATCAACAAGTTATCGTTCAATCTTAGTCTGATTATTCAAAATATAAAGAAAGCCAAGGAATTCCCTGCATCCAACGAAGCAGAGTTCGGATTAAATATACTGCGCAAGGGAGGACACTGTCTTAAAGTAAATTCGGTGCAGATAACCAAACGATGGCTCTCCACATCGAGTCATAGCTTCGGGGTCGGTCACATGCAGATGGTATGTCATAAAACAGAAACAAGAAATGTCGACATCATCAAATCCCATCACAACAATGGACATGATCACCTCCATCTGAATAAATTCAGTAAACGCAAGCTCGGCTCTACACCAAGCCCAGGAGTCGGGAATTGAATGTTTCAGCTATATAGAAACATTAATAGAACAAAGTTATCACCAAGGATTTTAGAAATTCAAGAGTTGCGATGATTTTTCTGCGTACAGTGAATTCGACGATATCGTTCAATACCAAGTATGCAACAATATTTTCCAAAGTGACCGTTGCGGGTTCATATCGAGGTGGGAGATTATAGGCGATTAGAAAGGCTTCTTGATTGACAGATTTTTATCCGCATTACAAATCATCACACCGTCGTTAGAAACCACACTACTTGAGCTGTGAAACGCCTTCAGTAATGGCCAATGGTTTTTTCCCAATTGGTGTATGCCATTTTTTATTGTTATATGTAAATATCATGATCCAAAGGGCCATGCAAAAATACTCGAGGTGAAGATGTAAATCTAAAGTTTTTAATTTTGATCCATTAGGATATATTTCATCGCCACGTTGTGTATATCCCTTTTTCTATCCAAGAAGATTCGTACTGATTAAGAGAACCATGGAAGTTATACTTCAGTTTGAATATGTGTATAGTGGAAGTGTTCTAGTATCCATTGAAATTATCCGTCAATTTGAACATGTGTATGGTGAAAGTGTTCTATTACATTCCTTTGTTATTAGTATAATTACAAATCTCTTTCATGAATGTTGATAAGCGTGTATTAAGCAATTGTTGTATTAAGCACACATGATTCATCTATTTTTTTTGGACTTTCTATTTTGTAAGTCCAGATACATTTGCTTTCAATGATTTTGCAACCCAACAACTTTTTTTCTGTTTTAGATTGATTTCTTAAAAGCGAATTTTGGATTCCATGTGGCCTTCACATGATGCCTCATGTTTCCTGCTCCCACATAGCCTTTGACCATGGCTTGGGTTCCCTCGAATTTGAAGTGGACATTTCAATATTTCTAAGGTCATGCATGCCGTTGTTATAAAACCAAAATTCCTTGAGAATATATATATATATATATATATTTCATGAAGTTTTTAGGGTTAGTTCAATTAATATAGAGTGAGATGTCAGTTTATCATGTTTTTGTTGGTTACGGGTTTGAGTATCTTGTAGATGATTTACCATTATTAACTTCGATCAAACATGAAGAAGTATTAGGAGAGTTTTAAATAAGTACATTTACTCTCAAGAAAAAAAATATGCATTCCAACGCTTATAAAATCAATAGATTTGTCTTTTTCATATGATTGATTTAGTTTTAGTAATATGAAAAATTGAAATTTGAATTAAAAAATTATAAACACAATCAACATGGCCTATAACAATGAGAGGATGTTTTACCTATTACACGATAAAAAAAGAAAGAGTGGTCATATTCTTTTAGCTTACTAGACAATGTTGGTGCACCTTACATTCTATTGCTAAATCTAACACTATGTTTTCTCCCATAATTGTAATTATGCACAAACTTCATATGTTAACAATATGAAGCATGCGATTTTGTTTTGATTTAATATAAAATCCAAACTGCTAACTAAGAGGGAACAACCTTGACAAGTACCGACCATGATACACCAGAGGAAATTGATGAGGTAGAGGGACTCATGGAATGGGGAAATTGATCAAGTAAAGGGACTAATGGAATGGTTGAGTGAAGTGGAGCTAAGATGAATCAGTGAAGAAAATAAGAATCTTCCACAAGAATCTAATCTATTATTTCAAATATAATGACTTCACCTAACAAACTGATGAGAAGATCACATGACCAATAAAGAGAAGGTGACAGAGGTGGTTGAACAATTAATAACTGTGGCAATTGGCCCATACAGAGAGAGAATGGCCACTTGAATAGCTGACGGGAAATGCCCCTTTATATTTTGAATGACTGCATGTTACATCTGCAAGACGTTGTAGAGATTATGAGGGGGTGGAAAAGAAGACTAGGGGAGGGAAAAAAAAACATGTGCAAGGTGAGTAAGAGGTGAGTAATTTCTGATCGAAGAAGAACTTCGCAATAGAGATTTCACCCATATGCAAAAAGGAGACCCCACAACAACAAAAAAGGCTAAGAGATGAGAAAAATATCACAGAAGCATGAATGTGTTGATTGACAAAGAAAATAATAGCTTTCTAGAAGAAAATAGGAAGCTTGTCTCAGTGGTTGATGATCACCTTGAACAGAGAAGACTTAGACTCCTGAACTAGAGAAATAATGTGTTGCAACTTGGTTCTTACTAGAAAGAAATTGACACTAGTAAGGGGAGGTTGCCAAGGGATTATTTAGAAGAGAAGAGACTCCCTTTTACAGAGGAGATCTAGTTGAGAAAGCACTTGATAAACCTATAGAGACTCGAAGCTGAGTGGGAGGTCGAAACTTCTACTTTGTGAGAGGAGGAAGGAGAATAATCTTCTCGGATCATCGCAAAATCAGAACACTTTTGAGTCAATTCCCTTGGTGTTATCATGGCTTGGCACATGGGTGGAGTGTTGTAGGAAGTGACTCTACAACAAGGCCTAAGTGTCACAAAGCCATAATTTTTTTTTTCTTACAACAACATAGTATTTCTCACTAAGTAAAGTGTAATACTCTTCTATCTTTGACAACATAAGTTACATTGATAAGAGGTCCCTCAATAGCAATATTTTGCAATTTTACCTTTTATACTTGTATCATTTTTTATATGCATAATTACTAATCCTACTTGTTCCATGTTATAATCCTTATGGTATAACTACTAGTCCCATGTTATAAATCTTATGGTATAACTTCTATGTGTGATGTTATAAATCTTATGGTATAACTTCTATGTGTGGACAAACCCTTGATTATTATTCCAAGGAAAGGATTGTTAAGGTTAGGGTTATTATTTATTATAAAACCCTTATCGCGACCTTGTTTACCTGTAGTCTAAGTTGGCGGAGTTTCCACTTAATTGCTAAGGGTAAAGCAATGCCGATGGAAGGATTAATTCTATTATGGTTTTTATGTAAGTTATTAAAATGGTTTTCCCCTGCGGATCAATCATAATGTAGGTTTGATGGTTAAACAATCATTTGTAAAATAATCACATCGTAAACATGTCAACGTTAATGATGTCTTGACATTTGATAAATGAGTAGTTGGTGGTTCTTAAAACCAGGCTTATCGTACTTTGTCTCCATTTAAAACACATGTTCATAGCCTCTCATGGCAACACTCATGTACGCTAGGTGTAACCTTCTTGGAATGTGAGCTAGGTGAGTAATGCTCCAACCACTTCGCAGTTTTCGGTCATTCCTTCACTGTTTTGGTAATCTTCCAGTGCGAGATGAGAGTTACTTATAGTTTTGAGTTAGGAAGCTTCTAGGTTTTCCTTTCTCTATCCTTTAGTTTCTTCCTATTTGGCTTTAGGATTGAGTGTTGTTTACCTATGCTAAACTTTGTGCATAGTATTTTTTCGTTTTAGGTTTTTGTTCTCGCTTCATTCAACATTTTGTGAGCGTGGGCATAACCAAGTTAGTGTTTTCTAGTCTCTTCTCGCTTAAATAAGTCGCAATTATCATTACATAGTTTCCATTACTGTAACTTGTCAATGGGGTTTATTTACTATCCTTTGTTGAAGGTTTATACCTCTGTGTTACTAGGTCCTGTGCAAATTTCACTTAATTCTTATATTTTGTTTAAATACTCAGTCCCTGACGTTGTCCCTATTAAGGACTTTTTCTTAATTTTTGTTTTTAAAACTTTACAGATCATTCCACGTAATGGCTGCCACTTATTATGTATTTTAAGTATTATAGTTTATGTTTTTCATTTTATATGTATAATTTCTTTTGGTAAGATATAAATTTTAGATACGTTGAGCTAATGATGGGCCCTTGCTATGGACGAGGGTACTTAACTGAATGAGACATTGGTTCTCGCTAGACAAATTGTTCTTCTATAGGATTTTCCATACAGGGTTTTGAGCTACTCCAGATAAAATTTCGTATCCTAACGCTCCCGTAATTCTTTTAGAAAAGTTTCATTTCCTTTTTCTAATACATTGTGCGTCATGCATGTGTACTCAACTATATTAGCAAGGTTTCTCTAGATAATACTCAGTCTTAATGTCCTTGTAAGTATTTTTACTTAAATGTCGTTTATATTGTAGAAATTTGTCTTACCCAGGTGCCATACTAATCACTTCATTTAAAATTGTTGTTGACAGGTGTTAACCATGGATTCTACGCCGAGGCGTTCACCCTTGAGATGTATTTCAGTTTGTAAACAACACCCTGGATGTGGTTAAGGGAATTGATACCACTATTTATGATTTTTTCTATGTAATTATTAGTTACCTACCGTATTTCTATCGACCACGTGCTTGGTATACTAATCAGAGAAGAAATGTAATCTGATCATTTGTTATGTTATTCTGATTGCAATAGTCCTACAGGAGTTGGTTGTATAAAAAGGTTGTGTTGTTTGGTTTGAAAATTAAACTACAAACTGGGTTGCTAAACCTCGTAGATGCTTATTTCTTTTCAAAGGGGTTTTACCCTCGTTGAGTTAATAGAGTTTATTTTTGGTAAAACTCAATTATAGTTCTACTCATAATTTCTTAAGGGAATTTCCTTGGTTCTTTAGTTTGTTGTCATGAATGGTTCCAAGAACTATTTTCAATGCTTTCATAATCTTATCTTGTTTCATTCTTGTTTTAAAATTTCTACAAAACCTAGAAGGATGATTTTAAAAAATCTGATGTTATGTGTTCAACCTTTACTACCTTGTTGTTTTATTCGATAAACTTAACTTTTTGTATATGCTAGATTTCCTCCATAGTAGTAGCGCTATCATTTTAGAACCTCACCCTATTGGTTATAATTCAATTTATATAGAGTATTCTTAAGTACTTAAACTCTGGTAGTTATATAGCCATACTTCCGAATTCTAATCCAGATATTGATATACTCATTGATACCTGATACTTAATATGATAATCACATAACAAAAATGAAATAAAATAAATGATATAATCTCTAGTTAAATTGCAACTGTAACAACAATAGATTATCCATAAATTGCAACATGAACAAAAATTAAACAAACTAGAATAGAAGTTGCACATGCAATAAAAACCTCTAACTAAGATTTGTTTTAGGGAAAACACATGTTAAGTGGGTCATTCCTCGCAACCATAGATCAAAGCTTCCACATGTATCCACTATGACACCCCCGAGATGAATCCAGATCCAAGAACTTAACCAAGTAACCTGTTGCAGATTGTAGGGCTACACTATTGACATTAGTATTATTATGTCATGTGATTTTCCATATTTTACACCTACTTTAGAATGGAGTACCATCCTCTTTGTTTCCTTTTCTTTCGTAGTATTTTCCTAGGTATTTGGAACATGTACGAGCCTCTTTCTCATTGACCACCTGCCAATTTTTTTTTTACACATGTTTATTTGGATTCCCTAGAATCTTGAGATTTGTCTCACTTAGTTGAGTTAACTCAACAAATATTCATCACTTGTCCCCTTTATGTTGTCACTTGGTAGTTTCACTTTTGGATCAACAAACTCTCTCTTCTAGAAGTACCACTTAATGTGTGCTACCTCTTTTACTCATCTGTTATTAATAAAACAATAAGTATTTGAGTTAGATCACAAAGATCCATAATGTATTGATAAACAATAAAATAATAATAATAATTTTTTATTTCAAAACTTCAAGGTATCACTTTCACCCCCCTTTACAACTTAACACGGCCCTCAGTGTTATCTAATATTGGTTTGGATCATTCTGGAAAAGAAATGGATATTTTTTTCGCATATGATCCTACATTTCCCATGTAGCCTCTTCGGGACTAAGGTGTCTCCACTTCAATTTTACCTATATGATGGCTCGATTCCAGAGTGTAAGATACCTCTCGTCGAGAATCTGATCCGGATCTCTTGGTAAATCTCCCACGGGTTCCACATGTATCATATTCCAATCCACAACATGAGTAGGATTATGTATATATATTTTTTAATAATGAAACATGGAATACATGATGTACTTTTACTGTGGATGGAAGTGCAAGACAATAGGCTACAAGTCCTATTAATGAAAGCACTTCAAAGGGACCACAATATCTAGGAGTTGACTTAGTATACCTTCCTAGTATTAAAAAACTATTTTTATGCTTTACCCTTATATACACATGGTCTCTAATATTGAACTCTCTTGGGGTTCTTTTGGAATCTGCATAGCTCTTCCGCGTGTCTTCAGCTACTTTCAAATTATGTTGTACCTATTTCATTGTTAGTTCCATTTCCTTTAACATTTTAGGTCCTATAATTAATATGTTGAAAGGATTACTCCAGGAAACAAGGTTGTTACATTTTCTTCCATAAAGAATTTCAAACGGACTAAGTTTAGCTGAAGCTTGGTAATGATTATTATATTTGAATTCAACCAAATATAGGTATTCTTCCCATTTGTTTGGTTTGTTCATAACATGAATTATAAGCATATCTTCTACTATTTAATTAGTTCTTTTAGTCTTCCCATCCATTTGAGGATGGTAAGCAGTGATGAAATTTAATTTTGTATCTAAGCCTTTAAACAGGGATTTCCAAAAGTTTCTTGTAATTTTGTATCTCTGTCTAAGATTACAGTTTTAGGAATTCCATGTAGTCAGAACATTTCCTTCATAAATTTATCTTCTATGTTAATGGATTTATGGGTGGATTTAACTGGTATAAAGTGTAATGCTTTGCTAAATCTATCAACAACAACCATTATTGAATCATTATGTTTATTGCTTTTAAGTAACCCTATTATAAAGTCCATACTTATAATTTCTCATATCCATTTAGGAATCAGTAGGGTTTGTAATAGTCTGACTGGATGTCGATGGTTGACTTTAACTTGTTGACATTATATCCACTTAGCTAAATATTCAACAGTTTCTCCTTTCATATTATGCCGATAAAATTCCTTTCTTAGCATAGTAATTATTTTCTAATAGCGAGGATGTCAAGAGTATGGATTTTTATGTAATTAATTCGACATTAGAAGTTTAATTTCTTCTACTTCAAGGATGTACAACCTATTTTTATACATCAATATCCCATTTTTAGAATGTTTGAAGTCTAATTTTTCAATTTTAGCTTGATTTTCTCCAAATTTTGATTTAATATTTTGATATTTTGTATCCTTTTCAGCCGCAATATTGATTTTTTCCTCTAAATCAGTTTCATAATTACTTCTTCTAATTGTATAAATAAGATTTTCATTCCTACTCAAGGCATAGACTACCTTATTTTCTTTTCCCTTGATATGTCTTATTTCAAAATCGTACTCTCTCAAGAAGGTTAACCATCTTGCTTCTCGAGCATTGAGATTTTTTTATCAAATAGGTACTTTAAAGAAATATTGTCATATATCAATAGGACTTTTTGTCATATTAAGTAGTGTCGCCACATCTTTAGTGTGTGTATTATCCCAACTAATTGTAAATCATGTGTTACATGATGCCTGTCGTGTTCATTAAGATTCCTAGATTCATAAGAAAATACATGATTATCCTACATTAATACTCCTCCTAGCCCTTCAATGCATCCATATGTGCATACAACAAAGTCATTATATGGATTTTCTATTGTTAGTATATGAGTTGTTGTTAGGAGATGTTTTAGTTTTTCAAAACTTTCTTGGCATTTTTTAGACCATATAAATGTTGTTCCTTTATTTTGTAGGGATGTTAAAGGATGAGAAATCTTTGAGAACCCTTCAATAAAATTCCTGTAATAGCCTGTTATACCCATAAAATATATTTTGGAATCTGCCTATCCATAATGGATTTTATTTTCTCATGGTGAACAATCATTCCCTCTTTAGAAACTACATGTCCTAAATATTGAATCTTATCCTTATAAAAATCACATTTACCAAGTTTAACATATATCTCTTACTCTCTCAAGATTTGTAAAATTATTCTTAAGTGTTCTTCAAGTTCATGTTCATTCTTTGAATAGATTAGTATATCATTGATAAAGACAATTACAAATGTTTCTAAGTATTTACTTGGGATACTATTTATTAGACACATGAATGAGGCTGGGGAATTTTTTAGCCAAAATGGTATCACTACAAACTTGTAATGTCCATATCTCATCCTAAATGTTGTTTTGTATATATCCTCATCTTTAATTCTTAGTTGATGATATCTTTGTTGCAAATCAATTTTTTTAAAAGATCGTTGCCCCATGTACTTGATCAAACAGATCATCGATGCAGGGTAAAGGATATTTGTTTTTAATTGTCATTTTATTAAGTTGTCTATACATAATCGTAAGGTTCCAACTTTCTTTCTGAAAAATAGTACCCCTGCTCCCCAAGAAGATACACTTGGTGAAATATACTTTTTGTCTAATAATTCTTGAAGTTGATATTTTAGTTCATTAAGCTCTAAGATATTCATCCCATATGGATATTTTGAAATTGCCACCACTTTGGGTAGTAAGTCTATAGAGAAATATATCTCTCTCTTAGGAGGTAATCCAAGAATATCTTGGAATGCCTCTCGAAATTCTTGCAATATAGAGAAATTTTCTATGTCACTCTTACTTTCTTCTTTTTCATTATAAATTACATGTACTGCAAATACTTTGCATCCCTTACGAACACATATTTTAATTTGCAAGACTGAAATATTCCTAATACTAATGGTTCTTGGTATCCCTTTAATGTCAATAATGTTACAATTGTCATCCATGTAAGTAAATCTTTTTTCAAAATAGTTTAAGAATACCTTATATTTTTTTAACCAATCTATGTCAATTAATACATCTGATTGAGATGGATGTCAGTAACCTCCCACCTATTCCAACTGGCTCATTTTCATAGTTTTCCAGTTTGGTAGTGTTTTCCTAGTTTTTGGGTCCCTGACTTCCGGGGCCATTTTTAGGCCCTAAACAAAGTTTTTAGGGCCCACCATAATTAGAATATAGATAGATTCAGAGTCTAATAATAAAATCTGTAGTCCTCTGATAGACCTTTCCAATGGGATATCGTGTGCCTAAAACAGAGATAGTATGCAAAAGTTACGACCCTGGGAAGTTGATGTACTAAATTACCCAAACGGGGCCCACATGACTTTGGGCACTTCATCTCCTAGGGTTAGGTTTTTTGATGTCTAGGGTTTTTTACATTCATGTTTATTGTAAAAATTCCTTTAGAGCCTCATTGTAATCACCTTCTTGCGAATGAGCGCAACCATCACATCTCTTCTCAGAGATAAGACACCACCATTCTAGCAAGCTTGTTTTTCACTGCATTTTATAGTTTCAACTTATTTCCTTATTGAATAGAAACTAATTTTACTGTATATCTGTTATTCTTTGTTAATAATATTTTGACAATAATTTGTATTAATTTCATTCTGCTCATAAAATCCAGATCAATGGTATCATAGTGATCTACTCCTTGTTGTTCTTAATGCATGTCCCCAACAAGGTTAGGGTACAAAGAATTGGGTCTAGAGCTTATTTCTCTTGAGTAAAAAATCTCTCGCACACCCAAGCGACCTCTCATGGTGTGAGAAAAGAAAGACAACAAGACAAGATCTCCCTTCAAAATCTTGCTCGAGGAAGACCTCACCCAACAGAGGAACGAGATGATGGATATTTTTGTGCAAATCCTTTGATGAATACCAAAAGGCGACCCATCTTCCTCAAACGAAGACGTTGCCCCCTTCAAGGTACAAATCAACTTCAATATTCCTATATTTGAAGATCAGATAGACATTGATTCTATAGACAAATGGTTGAATCTGCTAGAAGTTTATTTCTCTATCCATAACTTCTCGAATAGAAGTAATCTTTTCTCTATCCATAACTTCTCGAATAAACTTATATTGGTGGGAAACTTTCTATGAGAAGAAGGAAAAAAAGGAACCCTCATTATTTACAGTCACGATCACCTGGGAGTCCTTCAGGGATGTTATTAAGAAACAATACTACCTTGTTGAAAGCTATGACGACCTGTACAAAAAATGGACCACACTGCGGCAGGAAAGAGACCAAGCAGTGCCTGAGTTCACAAATATCTTCCATACCTTGCGCACAAAGATGGGTGTCGAAGATTCTAAGCAATATTTGGTTCTCAAGTATCATGACGGTCTGCATAGATACATATAGGCCGAAATGGATTTTCTGGACATCTCTTCCTTGGGTGCAACCTACTAATATGACGTCAAAATTGGCCAGAAGCTCAAACAAAAGACACAGAAATTTGGGCCTGGGAACCCCTCACAGCAAAATCTAGGAAAGGGTGGCCCCAACCTGTAGAATAAATGATAGAGAAAATACAGACCACCTCAAGAAAACCAGTCCAGGCCGCAAGAAAAGGAGGACACTGAAAAGACAAAGAAAGATATCGAGAAGTGGTGTGACTTCCATAAGAGCCCCTGTCATAACACTGTTGATTACCACTCAAAGAAGCCATTGATGGCTAAGGTGAAAGCCTATGAATCAGATGCAGGTTCCAACTCTAAGTCAAAACCAAAAAGGGGGTGACAGATCATTGAAGCAGAACCCAATGCTATCGTTTCTACCACCAAGCTACATCCTGGTGAACCAGATGAGCTAGAGGGCAAGTGCTTTTTTCATTCATAAATGTGGGTGAAGGGTACCTCATTGCGCTTCATCATTGATATCAGTAGGTAGAAGAACCTCATCTCATCATAGGTTGTCAAGAAACTCACCTTTCTGACAACACTACACCCATATCCCTACACCATTGTATGACTCCGCCAAGGAAGTGACATCCACGTCATCCAACAATGTTGCCTGCCATATGGAATTAATCCCTTCAAAGACGACGTATTATGTGATGTTTCCCCTCTCGAAGTGTGTAATGTTATTTTTGGCCAACCATATTTATGGAAATGCCATGTTGTATATGAGTCTAGGCCTCACAGTGTTATGATTAATTTGAACAAGAAATTCTACATGATACTCGAGGCAGTCCCACCTAGTGCTATTTCCTTGATCTCTTCCAATAAATGTAGTAAGGTCATCTCTCATACAGGGAATTTTGTCTTCTTCGTGACTCACTCTCAGAATGAGAAAAATATCCCAGCCACATCCAGGGTCTCTGCGGTCGACCTCTCCACATGACAGAAGCAAGTGGATAAGGTCATGGAAGAATACTCAGATATACTCTCCTAACCTATCGGGGTACGTATGCACTATCAGGTGAAGCACACCATCGATCTAACCCCCGATGCACCCCTACCCAATGGGCCATTCTACCACTTCTCTCTGTTAGAGAATGAGGAGATCAAGTGACAGATCCAAGAACAACTCCACAAGGGGCACATTTGTCCCAACTCATCACCTTGCTAGATCTGAATTATCCGAGTACATAAGAAATATGGAACCTGGCAACTCTGCATTGATTACCAGGCTATGAATAAAATCACAGTTAGAAACCGGTACCTGATTCCCCAAATTAACGACCTCCTTGATCAACTTGCGGGAGCCAAATACTTCAGTAATATTGATCTGAATTCTGGCTATCACCACGTCTTGATAGAACAAACAAATGTCTGAAAGACCACCTTCAAGTCAAAGGAAGGTTTTGTTTAATGATCGGTCATGCCCTTTGGTTTAACAAATGCTCCAACCACTTTCATGAGGATGATCGATGATATCTTGCAACCATTCACCAATACTTTTGTAGTGGTGTATCTGGATGACATTCTCATTTACACCATGACTTGGGTAGAACACTTGCAACATATTGAGTAGGTTCTGAACATCCTACGACAACACAAGATATACACCAACTTGGAAAAAATCTCCTTCATTATGGACAAGGTCCATTACCTAGGCTACATCATTGATCAACATGGCATATATGTGGATCCAACCATGATATAAGTCATCCATGATATAAGTCATCCATGACTTGCCAGCCCCAACCACACTCACTGAGCTTCAAATCTTCTTTGAACTTGCCAATTTCTACCACAGGTTCATGTTGGGATTCTCCCATATTGCATGGGCCCTCAACCAAGTAACCAGGGATGGTGGTAAGGAGAAATTGGTGTGTATTCGGTTCCAGCAACAAACGTTCAATGATTTGAAGCAACGTTATTTCTCAGCCCCAGTACTTTAACTACCGAACCTGCAAAAACTCTTTGAGATCGAGACAAATGCTTTTGAATATGTTGTGGACATCATTCTCACTCAGCACAACCACCCTGTGGCCTATCATAGTGAGAAACTATAAAATGTTGTCCATAAGTAACCTACTTATGACAAAGAAATGTACTCCATTTTGCAAGTCTTCTGCCAGTGGATACATTACATTCTTGGGAAGGAGACAATCATTCACATTGATCATAATCCCTTGAAGTTCATGCATACATAAGGAAAATTGCATAATGACTGACATCAAAAGTGGTCCAACTACTTGCAGCAATTCCACCTCAACATCAAGTATAAAACATGAAGCATTAATTGCATCGATGATTGCCTCAGTAGATTTCCAGTCACGACACTCACTGCGGTGCTAGACTCTTGCGGCCATGAGACCTATGGATGGACGCAACTCTATGAGACAAACCTGGACTTCTCCACCACCTACCAAATGTTTGGCATAAATGCAGTTGTCACTAATTTCCATATTTAGGATGATATGTTGTTCCATCTATGCCATATTTTCATTCCATCAAGCAAGAGAGCAAAGATGATATAGGAATCCCACTACATGCGGGTGCCAGGACACTTCGACATCGAAAAGACAATGGCAATGTTATTGAAAAAATTTTATTGGTCAAAACTTCGACAAGAGGTTAGCAAGTATATTAATACCTATAGTGCCTTCTCTATTTCCAAACTAACTGCTAAGAAACAGGGCATGTATACACCTCTGCCTACTCCTGACAGGACATGGGAATCCATCTCAATGGATTACATGTTGGGAGTCTCATCCACCAAGAGGGAAAATGAATGTGTTTTTGTGGTTGTTGACTCCTTTTCTAAGATGGTGATTTTGGTCGCCTGCAAGAAGAGGATCACAACAAAGACAACTGCTAAGTTCTTCTTTGAATGAGTCTAGCTACATTTTGGAATTCCACAAACCATTGTCTCAGATCGGGATAGTCGATTTCTCAACACATTCTGGTTGAGCCTCGATTCACTGCTAGACACCAAGATCACCAAATCCACGACCATCCACCCCCAGACAGATGGCCAAATTGAGGTCGTAAATCGAATGATTGTGCGTATCTTGTGGATGTACAATTCTAAGCACCCTCGCACATGGGATGAGAGTCATCCCTATGTCTATCATAACTACAAAAGAGCCCTGCATATCTCAACTGACCATAGCCACTTTCAGGTGGGGTTAGGATTCCAACCATTGGGTCCCATAGATGTTGCACTACCCCTTGCAATCACCTCGGTCAATTAATCTCCTCCTCCAACTGAAGCTGAAAAAGCCACCCGGTTCATTAAGAGGATCCAACACATCCTCCAATAGGTTCAAGATATCCTACATAAGTCTAATGACAAGTGCAATTAGTTCCATGATCAACACCAACTGCCACATAAGTTTCAAGTGGGCAATAAAGTTTGGTTGCACTTGTAGAAAGCACGCCTTACAAGACCCCATAAGAAGACTCTCCATCTCTATTATGGATTGTACACCATCACAAAGGTTGTGGGTGATAATTCTTTTGACCTCAACATTCCTCCTATCCTTTTCCTACACCCAAAGTTCAATGTGGATCTCCTTCAACCTTATTTCCCACCATTATTGGACACCTCAGAGGTAGAATAATAGATGACACCAATAGAGCTCAAAACCAACTACATACAACAGGCATCCAATGATCATATTTTGGAAAAATAGGTCAAGGTAACTTGTCGGAAAAGGATCCAGGTTTATCGAGTTGTCAAAGGAGGGCATCTCCTGCACCAAGGAAAAAGGCTCACCCCGGGACAAATTCAACAGAAATTTCATCATCTAATGGGATCAATCAATGCAATGGAGATAATTTCTTCCTAAGGGGGGAGGATTGATCCAGATGGATGCTGGTGGCCTCCCACCTATTCCAAATGGCTCATTTTGGAAATTTTCAAGTTTGGTAGTTATTTCCTAGTTTTTGGGTCCCTGACTTATGGGGTTGTTTTGAGGCCCTAAACAACATTTTTAGGGATTTCCATAGTAAATTAGTATAAAGTGTTGGATTCTGAAATAAACATGTGTATTCCTCAGATATACCTTTCCAATGGGATATAGTGCACCTAAAACAAAGATCGTATGCAAAAGTTACGACCTTGGGAAGTTTATATACTAACTTACCCAAACGGGGCCCACATGACTTTTGATGCTTCATCTCCTAGGGTTAGGTTTTTGGATGTATAGGGTTTTTGACATTCTTGTTTATTGTAAAAAGGAATTCATAGCCTCATTGTAACCATCTTCTTGCAAATGAGCGTAGTCGTCACATCTCTTCTCAGAGATAATCCACCACCATTCTAGTAAGCTTGTTTTTCGATGTGTTTTACAGTTTCAGCTTATTTCCTTATTGAATAGAAACTAGTTTTATTGTATATATGTTATTCTATGTTAAGCATATTTTGATAATAATCTATATTCATTTCAGTCTTCTCATAAACTCTGTATCAACATCATATGATCCTAGTTGAGAAACATTCAAATCTACTTGAGTTTTGTTCATGTAGAAAGTTGTACTAATCATGAATTTTTCAAAATTTTATTTTCGTAGTTTACAAATTTCTACTTTATTAAGTGAAACGTAGCTTTGATTAGCACCTGGATTAACCCAAATGAAAATTGGTTGATTATTCAACATACCTTCTACTTCAACCATGGAAGCTTGATGATCTCCTTGTCTATTTTCCAAGGTTGCGCTAATATTTGGGGTGCTCCTCGCTATTTCACCAATTGTTGTTGCTTCTCTAGCGATATGTATATTTCTATTTTTTTTTCTTCCTGTGAGGACAATCTTGAAATAATGTGGTTTTCCACACTCCCAACATTTTACTGGTTCCTTTTGGGAATTTTCTTTTTTATAAAAATTTGTTGGGTTTGCGTTTATATTCTCAAACGAGTTATAAGGATTATTATTTCTATAGTAATTTCCCTGAAACCCTTTAGTGGTGTTCTTATTGAAAAACTTTCATTCTTTTCTTCGTGTATCAAATATTTCAACTTTTTTTCCCTTCCAATTTTTAGCATTTTCATTTCTTGTTTTATATTATTTGAAACACAATTTATCCTAATGCATAGTTGCCTCTAAATGATGCAAGAGCATCACTCCAACTCACCAGTGCATCAACACACAAGCAGAACAATGCACTTGGATAGAAAGGATCCCAAATAAGGATGCGCCAATTGTCCCAAATTTTGAGTTAAATATAAAATTTTAAATGCAAATTGAATGTGATTTAAGTATGTAAGGCTCAAGGAGAGCCGAGCCAGCGTCTTTGTATAGGCTGAGTTATTGTAACATGTAGAGTCACCTTTAATGGATGACAATAGGTATATCTAGATTTGATTCATAATAGAGGTTTATTGAATGTAATTTAATGAGGTAGGTGAGGAAGGTGTGAGAATCCCCTCCTTTGTAAAACGATCATTGTGTTGAGAATTCACTAGTTAGATGCTAAGGAAAATAAGAGATGAGAGAAGAGAAAGAAATGAGACTTTGTTGCAGTCTAGTCTTGTATACATTGCAAAAAGAATTTAGTTTTAATATAAAAGAAGATTTCATCACATATGAGTTTTTCTTTATTTATCTATGTGATGGATGTTTGTTTTTGGATGTTTTTACTGTGTTTTGGGTGATTTCTACATGTTTATATCTGCAATATTAAGAAAAATTCTTTGTTTGTAGTTTTCTGAGTAGTTATGTGCTCTTTAGTCTTGTGCAAGGAGTGCACACCAGAGTAGTTGAAAAAATCCTTGAAACTAGCGCAAGGAGTGCATTTGAACTCTGTCTTGAGTTCATGGAAGAGTGTGTCAGGTGGGAACACAAGAACTCTTCTAAATCTCATAAGTAGTAGTGCCAAGAGGGCACATCAGAGTTGTTGAACACTCTACGAGTGAGTGCAATGAGTGCACCTACACTTAGTAAAGTGTAAAATCTCAACTAGAGAGGAGAGTGCAAGAGAATTCACATTATAGTTACTGAACACTCTGAGTATTAAGCACAATGAGTGCATGAGAACTCTGATTTGATTTCTATAAGGAAATTTCCATGTGGGCACATAAGAGTTGTTAAAGACTCTCATAGCTAGTGCAAGAAGTGCACATAAATATTTTCAGAAAATTCTTTAATTCTAAGTCTTTTAGAAGTTGAGAGGAGTAAGCACAAGACATGTGCATGTGAAATTATTCCAATTTCAAAATCTCAAGAAGAAGAACGTGAACTCCAGGAGGGAAAAAAATCATTGAAGGATAAAAGGGACAAGTCCCTTTTGGAATCCCGGAAATCACAAAAGCTCAAGAGGTGTACCATAGGAAGAGACCAATTTACTGGTCCTGTGGAAGGAGAGTGAAAGGCCGAGCCGTTTGGAAGCTTGAAGAAATCATTTATTTGAAGGAAAATTGAAGTAGCGACAGAGGAGAGCTACAACAGACATTGGATCAGCTGCAAGATTCAACTTGTGCCTCTTAAGCCCTAATATTATCTCATTACCCCTTAATTGGGGCATATTATATTAGTAATGTTATTTTATTTATGTTGGCTTTAGGCCATTAGTTGTAAATATACCTCCTAGTCTCCTATATATACCAAGGAGACATTTTCATTTTGAATCATCTTGTACTTGAACATTTAAGTGGGGTAACAGGAGGTTGCCCCCTCAAAGAATCTTATTATCTGAAATTATCTCTTTTTCAAGGCATTGAGTACTTTTTCTGAGGTTTTTCTATGTTATATTGATATTTGGTTCTTAACATATGGTATCAGAGCTCAAGATCTTGGGGTTTAACTACTACATCTGAGACACATTAGAATTTTCACTATAATTTTTTTTCTATAACATTTCAGAAGGAACGACTTGGAGGATATTTAGTAGACGGATCAAGGTACATTAGGTTCAAAATTAAGCTCTTGAGGCCTTATACTTTCAGAGATACAGCCTGTACAAGATAGGGTTCCGGAATCATCCTGAACTAAGTCATTGTGACATTTTCACTATAAAAACTTTTATGTAATGTTTCAGACCCTGAACTCCAAATTCTATTTACAGAAATTAGTAAGGTATCTTTGGTACAAATTTTAGCTTCTAGGTCATCTTAAATTTGTAGATAAACCTTGTGTAAGATAGGGTATCTGACTAGTACTATTGACTAGTCTCAAGAAGGTATTCCAGGTAAAACAATCATAACTCCTTCCTAGAGTATCCAAATAGAGTGGGACTAGTTTCATTGGATTTCGGACAATCTTTAGCATTTATGGTGCGAGTTTCATAATTGTATATCAATTATTTTGTGCGAGGCACACTATACAAGTGACATCTCCTGGAAAGGCCAAAAATCAAAAGGTTGTGGGGAAGTTACCATAAATTCCACTTGGAACATCCAATTTTGATCAGACCTGTGGCATTGCAGAGAAGAAATATTAGAGAACTACATAAAATAAAGTTTCATACCCAGAAGGGCTGAAACTTGGCAGATACAGCAGAAAAAATATTGTCTAGCAGAACCACCTCAAAATCAAGGTTCAAAAGTGATACTTGACCAACATGCCACCCAAAAAGGGAACCTCTACACCAAATAAGCCTCCAAAAAATCCTACTTGGACTCTTGATGAAGGTGAAGAAATGCGTAGGGACATAAATGATTTACAAAAGAATATAGTAACAAAATATGAACTACAAGAGATGATGGAGGTTTTAAAAGGGGAGATCATGGAAGTATTGAAAAAT
>SNQJ01S0085279.1:35648-49524 GCA_010110895.2 Picea sitchensis | reverse complement strand
TTGTAATTATACCTCCTAGTCTCCTATATATACCAAGGAGACATTTTCATTTTGAATCATCTTGTACTTGAACATTTAAGTGGGGTAAAAGGAGGTTGCCCCCTTGAAGAGGCTTATTATCTGAAATTATCTCTTTTTCAAGTTGTTGAGTACTTTTTTCTGAGTTTTTTCTATGCTATATTGATATCTGGTTCTTAACAATGCCATTGGACCAACCCTTAGACATGAGGAGGAGTGGGCACGAAGGGAGAACATATCTCAACCATCAGATCTGGGCGTGAGGATCAACAACCATTGGATCTAGGTGAGTATCATGAGTTTTAACCGTCAGCATCCTTCAGAGTTTTCAAATTCGAAGATTTTTCGTGTTTAGACACAGAGGAGACAAGTCTCCCGAAGTCCCGAAGCCCAATGTAAATCGAGACCATCCATCAGCAAGGACGCATGTCAGCAGATCAAGGGTAGTCTCGAAGACCGAATATCCGAGAGAACAAAGGCGTGGATTGTGCAAGACTTTTGAAGATATAAATATGGGAGTAGATCCTAGTCGTTTCCAAGAGAGGAAATGTGGCACCGGATCTTGTAGTTTGGAGACTTGGCACTCCAAAATAATTGAGGCATAAGTCATCTGGATATGATAATTCTATAAGTCCCGAAGCCTGGAATAGATTTGATCCATCTATCCACCAGGATGCATGGACCGTGGATTGTGTCGCCTAGTCATTTCAGAGTTCGTTACTCTAGATATATATGTGTGTTAGCCTTTCAGAACTCCTGAAGGCTAGATTCCTGGGGAGGATCACAACCATTTTTTTTTGGAGGTGTGGACCATCGATTTATCCCCTTCATGAGTTCACCAGTTTGACACTCCAATAGATTGGAAGTGTTATATTGTAGAAATATCTTAAGCTCATGAGCTCTGAAGTCTTGGATCTTTCAGGAAAAAGAGGCTTAGACCATGGTTTTGGCCCACAGTCCCTTATAGAACTTCATTGGTGCCTTAGGGTCCTAAAATTTGAATTTTACTTTTGGGAAGAAAGGCATAGGACCTGTGTATGGGATTTTGAGGGCTCAACAGGGTCCCAAGAGCCAATTCGGCTCCTTAATTTTGAACGATCCTAGATTGGGAGGTTGCATGGATACTAGGAGGGGGTGTCTACCTTCATCAAGTGGTATCATAGCCCTTAGTTAATTTTTTGGTCTGATACCATCAAGTGGTATCAGAGCATAGAAAGATATTTGTCTGATACCATCAAGTGGTATCATAGAGGATTTTTGTCTGTAGACCGCAGCCAAAGGAGAGAAACAATGTGTTTATGCTCGGTAGGTGAGGGGAACAATTTTCAAGTGTGCAACAGACAAAAGATAGCCAGGTGGGCTGAAAGAAAATAACCAGCTACATTCTTGAAGCAGAGGATATATTTTTGTGCTCTTAAGGTGACCAGTTGAAGTACAACAACTAGAGAGAAAGGAGTGCTCAGGAGAAGGAGCAAGCGCAAGGTGTGAACCTACACTCAACATGAGTGTAAACTATCATAGAAGGTTCCATTAGGTGAGTCAGAGGCTTAATATATCTCATAGCGATAAAGTGGAAGCTCACAGACTTGCCAGGAGTGAAAGAAGAGAAATGATGGCTACTGAAGGCCATAAATGAGGTCAAAGAGGATACCACAAGTAATTGAGAAGCAAGGATATGGACAAAGAGGTCAAGGAGACCTGAGAGAGGCTCGACAATATGATTTTGAAAATGAAATAGGAAGTGCAAGGAAGCTGGAGGTATGAGTGGGCCATGAATTTGAAGGCAAAGTGTTCTATCCAACAATTGATGAACTGAAAAAAGAGACAGATGTTGAGGAGGTGGCTGAGGAAAATTAAAAACATTAGTGGCACAAAGGAGATTATGGTTTGTGTTTATGAACCAGAAAGTGGAGAGAGCCTTGGTGATGAGGAACATAGATCAACTAATGATATCACAAATTTCTAGGAGGGAAATGAGAAGATATCGGTCAAAGATATCGCAAACTACTAGGAGGGAAGAACATAAATTTCATATTTCTAGGTGGGCAATAAGAAGATATCAACTGATGATCTCATGGAATGCCAGGAGGGGAGAAGTGAAATTTTAGATTTCTAGGTGGGAAACGTGAAGAAAATGAGACTATCTAGGAGTCTCGAGAACTTAGAACAGAGTTCAGATAAACAAGGAGTGTTGACAGAGGAGGATCAGAGGTGCGTATTGATCATTGTAGGAATCAACATATTCCTGCCGAGCAACCTAGTCGAGGCCAGTTCCCGTGTTGCAGGTGCAGCAGAAGAAAGAAAACCAACAGAGAGTGTCATGGGGGAGGAGAAGGAGCAGAACTTAACATCTTCCCAAGTGATGAGAGAAGAGGAGGATAATTTATATAAGATTCTCACTCAGTGGGATAAAGAGTTAAATTTGTTGGAGGATTGGTTAAGCCATCTAGACACAGAAGTAGACTTCCAGGAGGCTGTGGTCGTGAAGATTAGAGGAGAATAATTCCAGCTGGAGGAGAAACTACATGAAGCTGAACTTGTACCATCACAAGGAGAGATAGAAGAACTAGCAGAAGCTAAACTATCAGAGAAGAAGGTTGAGCAACAACTCAGTAGCATTGTTGTAGAAGTGGAGACTGTAGTGGAGTGGCAAGAAAATACCACATAAAATAAACTGAGCATGGGGGATCAAGGTGATATTCCCTTCGATTAGAAAGAAGAGGATATTCAACAGTAGATAAGGATGTAGCAGAAGAGCCATCCATTGGAACAACTGGAAAAAGAAATATAGGAGATAAGGATATTGACGCTCGAAGCGGCAAAGAAGGAAACAAGTAGCAAAGAGACGTTGAACAGAGGAGAACCTGCAATATTAGGAAAACAACAACACCAAAGTAGGGGAGTAGTTAGAAAACTCCAGAATGAAGTTTGGTACCCAAGAGGATCTAAACAACATTATTAGAAGAGCCATGAGCAGGAGCTCATTATTGTTTTAGCGATGGTTTATCGAAGTATTTCCCAAAACTTTCTATCCCATCACATCATTGTAGAAAAAGGGAGTGAAATTTATTTTGTCTCAGAAATGTCAAGACAGTTTCGATAAACTGAAAGTATTACTAACTAAAACACCAATACTTAATGTATATGATCCTTACAAAGATTTTATAGTTTGTGTAGATGTAAGGAAAGAAGGATTAGGAGGAGTATTGTCACTAGAAAAACACGTAATTTGTTATGAATCTCGGAAATTGAAAGACCATGAAAGAAATTGTGTAAGTCATGACCTAGAGTTAACAGTTGTAATTCATGCACTCAGAATGTGGTGGCACTACTTAATGGGAAGGAAGGAAATTTGTATTATTGACAGATAAAAATGGTGTTAAACATTTGTTTAGTTAACAAGATCGTAATGCATGACAAGCAAGGTGGTTACGATTTTTAAGAGAGTTTGATTTTGAAGTTTGACATATCAAAGGAAATGACAATAAAGTCATAGATTCACTTAGTCGAAGAACTAATGCAATATATGAAATTATTATCAGCAAAACAGAAAGTGATCTTGAGGACAAAATTAAATCTACAAGCAAAAATGATGTAGAATACAACAAAACAAAAGAACAATTGTTGAAAAATGAAGGAAATTTAGATAGGACAGATTACAACATTGAAAAAAATGGAATATTGAGGTTCAAAAACATAATATATGTACCTAATTCTGTTGATTTAAATGCAATAATTTTGAATGAATTGTATAAAAATCCCTATTCTGGTCATCATGGATATCCAAAAGTGATAACATCATTGAGAAACAATTTTATTGGTCTAATATGAATTATGAAACAACTAATTACTTATCTAAATGCTTAGATTGTCAACAGGTGAAGGATGAACATCAACATCCAACAAGTTTATTACAACCCTTACCTATTCCACAATGGAAATGAGAAATTATTTCCATGGATTTCATTACAGGTTTTCCTAAAATTGAAAGACAATATGATTATATTATGGTAGTAGTGGATAAATTGAGTAAGTCTGCTCATTTCATACTTTTGAAATCTACTTATAAATATATTATGATCGTTGAAGTTTATATGAAAGAGATATTTATATTGTAAAAAATTCCTAAAATGGTGATTTCATATAGAGATGTTAAATTTAGATCAAAAGTTTGGAAAGAATTGTTTGCAGATTTGTAAACTACTTTGAATTTCAGTACAAGTTATCATCCACAAACATATGGACAAAAAGAACGTACCAACCATATTATTGAACATATGTTATAAATGTATGTAAGAATGAAACCAACTAAGTGGAAACATTACCTACACTTACTCGGATTCACATACAATAATTGTTATCAAGCGTCAACAAAAATAAATCCTTTCAAAGTTTTATATGACAGGAAATGCACAACTCCAATCAGTTGGGATAATTCGGTTAACTGAATAATGATTGGACCATAAATTCTCCAAGATATGGAATGGATGGTCAAGAATGTGCAACAAAATTTAAAGATTGCACAAGATCGATAGAAAATCTATGAAGAAAAAAAAACACGACATAAGGAATTTAATGTTGGAGAACATGTATACCTTAAAGTCAATGAAAACATGAGTTCATTAAAACTAAGGAATTGTTCCAAGTTGGCCCCAAGGTTTTGTGTTCCATTTGAAGTTTTAGCTCAAATTGGACCAGTGGCATGCCAACTAGCGCTCCCTTCTAATTTGAAAACTCATAATGTTTTTCATGTTTCATTATTAAAAAAATATATTCATGATCTTACTCACATCATTGATTGGAACATGGTGCAGGTCAGGGATGATTTTAGGGGCTAAATTTCGCTCATGGGCTAATTTTCCATGGTTTTTCCAAAAATGAGATTCGCTATTTTAAAAACGATTCGCCTAAATTCTATAGGATAAAATTATTTTACCTTAAAAATCGCCAAAATTTTATAAAAACTATATAAAATCCTTAGAAATTTGAATATTTTTACAAAAATATCGCCAAACATTTGTAGTTGCTAGTTGAAGGATTAGTAATATTCGCCAAGGTTTCTACATTTTAAAATAATTTTCCATCCTTAAAATCATCCCTGGTGCAGGTGGAACTAAAAGGAAAGCTCCAAGCAGAACCTCTATGCATTATGGACAGGAAAGAAACAATACTTTGTACCAAATTCATCACCCAAGTAAAAGTGCAATGGAATCAATTTAGTCTTGAGGAGTCTACTTAGGAGATGGAAGATGAAATGAGGAAATCAAATCCAAGTTTATTCCAAGTAATGACTAGAATGAAGGAATAACACTCAAGATAGTGTTATTCTTAAGGGGGAGAGGATGTAATATCCCGAAGTATTAAACATTTTATTTAATAATGTCCAATTATAGAAATTCTTACTTGATTTTATTAAGACATTTAAATGTTATTTTTAAAATTATTGAGCAAGAGTTTGACTTGCCAACTGTCCTCTTTTATGGATAGATGTAAGAGACAACCTTTTAATTTAATAAATGCAGTAAACAAATGGAGCAACTAGGTTAAAAATATATGACTATGACTCCATGAGTGGGGAACATGTTTGAGTTAAGTCGTAGCTATATTTGACAAGTTTTATAAGTGCAGTTATGTCAGTATCAACCCCTAAAAATCAGGGATTTATGAAGCTGTGAATTTCCAAGGAGGAAAATATATTCCATGAAAAGTCTTAGGCACAAAAGATGATAAATGTATTCCATGAAAAGTCTTAGGCAGAAAATATGATAAATGTATTCCATGAAAATTCTTAGGCACAAAAGATGATAAATACAACATATGTAGGAGGTCGTACGTTGCTTAGTGTGTTGTGGAAAAAAAGATTTTTGTTGTGTGATCACTCGTGTGTTAGTAAAATGATTTCTGAACTATATAGAGGTACATTGGATAAGGAGTGGAGCTCATTTCTCCCTTATGGAGTCACAATCAGGCTAGGGGGTGATCAAGACAAGTAAATTGGTTTTTTTGCATCTAGAGTTGGGTGGAACGTGGCCATTCCATTTGTTTTCCATCTTATTGGTATAGATATGTACTTTCCTACTAGTTTTATTCATGTCTGTTTAATGGTTTTCCTTGATCACTACATAAATAGTTGAATATAGGAGTATGCACATTACATAATTTAAAGTGGTTATTTTCTTCTTTCATATAAATCTCAGAATTTTACAATTATGTATCTAAGTTACTTAATAATGAAATCCCCATTAAAGTATAGGGGTCAACATGTGGGTGAGAAATTGTATCATCTCCTAGGATATCATATGACTGTATTACTAATGAAAAATTGAAAGCCACAGATTTAAAGTAAAATAAGTAAACACCATACAAATTCCAGGTAAATATAAGGATAGATTTACTAATAATTATTTCAACAAATATTCAAATTATTTCCCACATCAGAATGATAGATGTATGTACAGAACTTTGAATCAGATATAGTGATGAATACATATGTGTTTTCTTGTATTAAACTACATAAATACAAATAGAAATAACATAACCATGTATACTCGCTTATGGGTTTCCGTTTTAAAAATAAAATATATCTCTTATGAGGAAACTCATGGACTTCTTTAGGAATTTTTTATCAAAGAACGTAGCTACAAATACATAATTAAGGGAATTATAACCCTTTTTATTTTTTGGAACTCGAGTACCTCAAGCTCAGATCAAGCCACTTTTCCATTGCGACGATTGACTCTAAAAGAAGAAAATCGAAGTTGATTAGTAAAACAATCTTAGAGTTCAAGAGTTAAAATATTTTGATAAGTAGTTTTACATACTTCCATTTTTTTTCAAGGATAATCACTCCCTGGGAAGATGAGATTGTGAAACCGCTTTTCTGTTTAAGGAAAACTAACTTGAATTATCCAAATTCCTGTCGAGTTAGCTGGGAAATACATGTTGAACAATAAAACTTAATATAACGAAATGTACAAGTAATGAATATTTTTTGTCAAAAGATAATAATTGAGGGTTCTTTGTTATTCAAAATTTATAATGAATCGTACGCTGAATAGAACTATAATATTCATAAACATAATATAAATATAATATAAATTAATATATTAGATAATGAATATAATATAAATATAATAATGCATAATAATAAATACATAGTACAACTTTTTATATTTAGATGTGGTGAGTGGTGAAATTCATTGATTATGTAATTAATTGTACATATTGAAAGAAGTGAAGGAAAATTAATGCCACATCAAAAGAAAACTCATTCCTATAGTCCCATGGCAGGGAATAATAAGACTCAAATCTAATTCAGGATAATATCAATATCATTAATAAGAAAAAAAAAAGGTATTCTATGAATTGATATGATTGTTCTTTCTCTTTGATAAACTAATTGGGGTTATTTTTAACACATAGGGATACTTGGAATTGAAATCGTTCTAAGTATTTAGAAAACTTTTAACTTAAGATATAGTATTAGGATGAAGTATAAAAAGCAATAAGGAGTGAAATCCAAGGTGACAAATGATAATGATATTAAAGTTTTATTATCTCTCTATTTTATTTTATTTTTGTACATTTTTGGATACATTACAACATATATGCCATAGATTCGACGAAAGTCCCATATTCCTATGGTGAAATAAAATATTTTTGTGCATGGATAAGTGCAACACCTCATATTACTACAATATTCACTATCATAGTTATTGATTTTTCCCCAACATATGGTGTTGTATTGGGAAGATATTGGTGCTCATTAATTGGAGGATATATCATGAATTATGGAAGTTCCATGATGATTCCAAACAAAGATGGGACTATGATCAGAGTTCCTCGAGAGCATAGAATTCCCATATCATTTAAGAAAAAAGAAAATGAAGTAATGAAAAATTATGTTGATGATAGAATTGGAAATTATGTTGTTTTTAGTATAGAACAAAAAAGTCTTTTTAAGCAAGATGAAGAATATTGTTTTCAAGGTTTCTCGAAAATGTCATTTGATGGAACTTTTTCTAAGTCTGGAAGTGGAGATGGCATTGTTTTTAAAATCCATAAATATGAAATCCATCCACATGCTATCATATTATAATTTCGTTGTACGAATAATCAAACCGAATATGAAACATTGACTCAAGGAATGATTATTTCCCTTCAAATGAAAGTAGAAAATTTTGTGGTAATTGGTTACTCATAATTGATTATCAGTCATATCGAGAAGAAGCATAGAATAAAGAAAGAAAAATTGAAACATAATGAAAGAAGAGTATGTAAAATCATGGATTAATTTAATTCTTTCAATAAATCGTTCATCCCTCGATAAAAGAATAAAAAAATTGATTCATTGTCCGTAGATGCATCTCTTTTCAATTAAGATGATTCACAGAATCAAAGTACTTTTCATGTAAAAAAAAATGACGACCTTCAATACCTAATACTAAAGAATATTTGCAAGTTTTTTAAAAATGATGAACATATTGCAAACTTCCTCACCGATAAAGACTCGATGTTATTAGATGATTAAGAGAACCAAAATACTTAAAAGGAAATTGGTGATCATAATTTTGTATTCGTTACTAAGAACTATGCTAGTATGGAGTCTCTTTTTACAAGAAATGATCAAATGAATATCCTAGATCTAAAAGAAGAACCATCTATTAGGAAGGTTCAAGAAACAAAAAAAATTAACATTAGCACTCTTGATTATCCAAAGTATATAAATTTTGGTACTAGTTGCACCACTAAAGAAATATGATATATCTATATTCCAACATGTTATACCACTAAAATAAGGATCAAAACCTTTAAAAAAAAATTGAGAATGATAAATCCCAAGATAAAGCCTCTAGTAAAGATAGAGCTAGAAAAACTACAAATGGTTGGTTTAATTTTTCAATGAGACATTTAAAATGGATTTCAAATACTATGGTGGTAAGAAAGAAGAATGGATAAATCCTCCTTTATCTTTATTCAAATATATCAATCAATGCAGCATTAAAGATAACTATCTTCTCCCCAATATGAATATGTTGTTGCAACACTTCACTATTTTTGCACTAATATCCATGTTGGATGGATTTTCAAGATATAATCAAGCTCTTGTAATTGAAGGAGATTGACCAAAAAATGCATTTATAATACCATGGGTAACATTTGTTTATGTTCGAATTCCATTTGGATTAAATATTGCAATCACGACATTCCAAGGAGCGATGGACCATGCTTTCAAAGATCTAATTAGAAAATTTATGGTAGATTATGAAGATGACTTAACAATTCATTCAAACCTAAGAGAAAGCCATATAAAGCATCCCAGATAAGTCTTCAAATGGTGTAGAATGTATGGAATATATTTGAATCCCAAAAAGTGTTTATTTTCCATCACAGAAAGAAATCTCTAAGGCCATATTGTGAGCAAACAAGGAATATACATTGATCCAAAGAGAGAAGGGGTACAATATTTATTTGGAAAAATAAACTTTGTTCGAAGGCTTTTGCGAGATTATGCTACAATTGTCAATCCAATCAGTAAATTGTTGAAAAAGGATTAGAAATTCTAATCGACACCAGATATTCACAAATCCTTCTAAGAAATCAAACAACCCATTACCACTACCATTGTTGTTGATCCGAAAAATCCTTAGATGTTGATTATTTTAAATACATATAAACATATACTTGATCTTCAAAATAATAATGATCACTTGACTGTTTAAAATTTACATGTGAAATACTTATCTAACCATATACAGTTTAATGATAAATAACTTGCAAATAACTAAGAAAAAAATGAAAAATAATGACAAAATCACATACACAAGTTTAATAATGGAGTTCACCTCATTTGGGCTATGTTTCTGGATCCGCTTCCAAGAGAGACCTCTTTATTAATGCTCAAATACTTGTGTTTGACAGTGAAATTTTTCAGCATTTCTCAAACTTAGAAATAGAGTGTACCTCAAGGGACCTCTTAGCATTCTTTATGATGTAGCCTCAAAGCCTTTGTACCCTTGGGCATGCACTTTGAGACATAACTTTGCAATTATGAGCCTGTCTCAATTCTCAATCCACATTCCTTTTAAAACCTGGGTCTACACCTTTTCTCTTTCCATCCTTTAGCCTATACATTTGTAAAGTCTGATTTTTTTCTCAGTTTCTTCTCCATGTTTTAATGAGTTAGTTTGAATTGTTCTTGTTGGAAAACTAAGAGGGGGGGTGAATCAGTTGTTACCATGCTTAAACAATTATGCTTATTTTAAACTCTTTACAATGTACTCAATGATAATCACAATAATGTAGGGAAATAAGTAATAGCACATTCAACATCAGTCACACGTATGAGATACACAGAGACAAATATTTCCTGAGGAAACCCATAGAGGGTAAAAACCTCTTCTTCTTTATATAATAAGTAATCTTTACACTCTTTACATTATCATACATATGAACACCAACTCATAATGAGGCTGCAACCTTTGTTTTGCAAGCTGCTACTTGTTGAGAGCACTAACTCTCTGGTTTCTCTAGCACCAACTCCATGGTTTCTCCAGCACCAACTAGAGGGAAGCACAAACTCCACAGTGTTCCAGCACCAACTGGATGGAAGCACCAACTTCCAATCATACAGGCACCAACTTGTAAAATAGAGAACAATAGTTCTCCCTTGCATCACCCTGCCACCCTGGTTTCTTTGGCTACAACCAGATGGAAGCTACAACTCCCTTTGTACAAGAACCCACTTAAAACTCTGAGGACAATAGCCCTCCCTAGCACCTCCCTTCCTCCCTAACAAATAAATTTTGCTAATGAAACTTATCACAGTGATACAATTTTTATCATTGGCTTACTAGACTTATCATTGTTCTTCTACACTAAGCTCCTCTGTCTGCATCAGTGTCTTCTACACACTCCTCTATGCTTTATTTTCTTCTCCCGTTATGCACTGTGTGTCATCTCAGCTTGATCCTCCATTCCTTTGCTCTCTATTTCAGTTGCTACACACTCCTCCTTCTATACTCCTCAATACCTCACCACAACAACAACCCATCTTTTCTTTGTTCTGCGTACTTATAGTCTCTGTGCACCTTCTGCATGCACTCTCGCTATGCTTCTGCATGCTCTCTCCATGTCAAGTGCTATGCCTGATCATCATCACAACTCTTTAGTTTCTCTGGCAGTTAGATCTATCTATCAATTGCCTCTAGGAACAGTCTTCATTCCACTAGTAGATTCCTTGAGACTCTTCATCTTCTCTGGCAATCACTCAGAAGTATCTTCGGGTCCTCTGGCAGAAACTATCAGTCGTTTCTAGAAATTACACTCTGAAGTGCAACAGTAGCCCTCTAATCTTATTTAAATTCATATGCACCATTGAATTGACTTCGTTGAATCTTACGTTCATTTCGCCATTTCGGCATTTCAGCATTCAACAATTCGGCATTCGTGTGATCAAGTGTCTTGACACTCTAGGTCGTGAACCCCGAAATGGAGGTTGGTTACACTAGCTCCTTCCTCCATCTTCCGTTGATGTGACCACAACCTACACCAAAAGGTGTTTTCACATTTTGGCGATTCCTGTTGCGAGGCATCTCGACTCTCCAAGTTGCGGTCCCCAAAACTCCAAAATGGAGCTAGCCATTTCAAGATTTTTCCCTACAGCTCTTTGACGGTGTGACCACCATCGGTGACCGAGTGCTTATCCTTAATGTGATTTTGTGATTTCTCTTTTTGGCACTTCTGTGTTCTTGTGGCGATGTGTTCTTGATGATCTATGTCCCAGTATACAAAGCTTCGAAATGGAGCTTGGTTCCACTATCTCCGATCATTTCGGAAATTTGCATTTTGGCCTTTCACGATTATTGCGATGAAGAGTCTCATCACTTGACTCTTCCAACTCCCGGTATCCAAAGCTCTGAAATGGAGTTGGATCAATGGTCCACACCCTCGATGATTCGATGGTTATTCTTTGCCCCGGGACTTCATCCTTTGGGACTTTGGGGGAGTGATAGTGATAAAACTCCTGAAGAAAAAACTCCTAGAGTGAGGTCAGTCTTGCATCACTCGATGATGTGTCGTGACCCGAGTGGCTGCCATGTGTCACTCAGAATTGTGAATTCCAGTGGCTTGAAATGTCAAATCAACTTGACACTTGTTGTTGTCTGATCATGCCACGTGTCATGGTCTTCCACCTATCCTTTCTGACGTCGTCTGCCACATTCGCTTCCTTCTTTTGGGATTTTTGCATTTCGCATTTCGCGATTCCGGGACCCCTGATGATGAAGAAACTTGAATCTTCCAATTCCCGGTATCCGAACCTCTGGTATGGAATCTTTGACATTTCACGATTTCTCATTTTTCATCTTCGGGTTTCGCGACTTCGGGACTCCTATAGTAAGATTTCTTGACATCCCCAACTCTCGGTATCCAGGACTCCGAAATGGAGTTATTTCCTAGTTTGTGAAGCTCTTTGTTGATGTGCCTCTTTCAAGATTTCAGGATTCTAGATTTCACAACTTCGGGACTCTTGTGTTGAACAATCTCAACTCTTGATTGCTCAATCTCCCGGTATCCGAAATCCCGGTATCCAATACTCCAAAATGGAGTCGGATCAACTCTTTGATCTTGCCTTTCGATCACTATTGTTCTTCCTTGCTTGTCGGTTTGCCAGCAAATAAACTATCTCTTATGAGCTTACATTGTCCATGTTTTTCCATCGCTACATACTCTGATGTTGCCATCAATGACAAGCACTCCTGCCTGATAAACATGCCAACAATATCCCCCTTTGGCATTGATGGAAACCCTGAATGGCTGCACTAATCTATTTTTGGACCTCCAACTGTAGCATCCAGTCTAGACCACTCCTTTTCTCCCCCTTTGACATCAATGTCAAAGAAAAACATGCTCCCCCTGAGCTATTGTAGTAATTTTTAGGAGGTATCATATATTCAATCAATATAAAACTCCCCTAAACAGGATGGACTCTCTTAGGTGTGAGATCGGATGATGCCCAGCTTCTGTCAGAGATATTCAAATGGTGTCTTGGCTAGGGGTTTAGTAAAGATGTCTGCAATTTGTTCTGTGGTTGACATGTAATGGACCTGAACAACGTAATTGGTGACCTACTCTCTCAGAAAATGGTATTTTATGGGAATATGCTTAGTCTTGGAGTGGAGTACAGGATTCTTAGACACACTGATGGCACTAGTGTTATCACAATGAATTGGGATCGGTGCTGCATATTTTACCTCCAAGTCTGCAAGTGTTTGAATCATCCATAATATCTTAGTGCAACGGGTAGCAGTAGCAATGTACTCTACCTCTGTAGTTGATAAGGAAATGGAACCTTGTTTTTTACTAAGCCATGCTACTAATGAGTCACTGAGGAAGAATTCTCCTCCACTGGTGCTTTTTCTCTCATCAACACAGTTTTCCCAATCTTCATCTGAATAGGAAGTTAATTGAAAATTCTGATTTCTAGGATACCACAGACCATAAGTCATTGTTTCTTTCAAATACTTGAATATTCTTTTGACAGCTTGCAAATGACTCTGTTTAGGTGTAGACTGATATCTTCCTACCATTCCAACAACATGCATTATGTCTGGGCAAGATGTTGTGATGTACAACAGGCTGCCTATCATTGACCTATATGAACTTTGATCAACATCAGGTGAGTCATCATCCTTGCTTAATTTTCATCCAGTTACCATAGGTGTGCCCACAAGTTTAGAATATTCCATTTGAAACCTTTTCAACATTTCTCTTGGATATTTTTCTTGAGAAATGAACATCCCTTCAGACCTCTGAGTAATTTGCAGACCAAGAAAAAATGACAGTTCACCTATCATAG
>SNQJ01S0085279.1:9130-34338 GCA_010110895.2 Picea sitchensis | reverse complement strand
CAGAATGGTGGCTAATCCTTCTGAGGCTTTGATACTTGACAGATTCTGATTATACAAGGCTTGAAACTTCTCCATCTCTTTCCTAGTTTTCACTACTTCTTGTTCTAATGCTTCACATCTTGCCTTGTTTTCTGATAAATGTCGTTTCAGAATCTCTTCGATTTTCTTTGCCTCTTCTAATTCTACTTTTAGTAGGACAAGGTCTTCATTAGGTTATTTACTTTCTTTCTCGAACTGTATCAGCAATTGTCTTTTCTTTCTGTTCTTGATTCTTAGTCTGTCAATCTCTTCCAGTGCACTGATTAGTTATCCTTCCATGTCAACCACAACTTCTTCTTCATTAACATCACTCTTGTGCTATTATTATCATAATCCTCTTTGGCCATAAGTATGAATTCATTTAGTTTATCTTCAATAGATGAGTCATTGTCTTCATCATCTGAAGGATCATCATCATTGTTTACGCAAAGACTTTTCTTCTTAAAGTTATTCTCTTTAAAGAAATTTATGTGTTTGTACTTCTCCTCATCATCACATGTCTGATCCTTTCCTTTGTGGGAACATTTATTTGCAAAATGACCTATCCTACCATAGTTGAAACATTTGAAAGGTAGTTTACCTTTCTATTTGCTTGATCCCTTCTTCAGTCTCTTCACAAATTTTGCTTCAATTTCATCGGGCCCAGAATCCTCATTCTTGTATTCCTTAAATGATGCTTCTCTGGAGGTGGGTTTATCTTTAACTATTCTCATTTCATATGCAGTCAATGTTCCTAGAAGTTGATCAAACTCCAAGGTTCTTAGATAATTTAGTTCTTCTATGGAAGAGACCTTAAGATTGAACCTATCTAGGAGAGATCTCAAGATTTTCTGAACTAAAGAAGGTTCCTCAATTGTTTCACCAAGTGTTTTCATTACATCTACCATTTCTTCTACTCTCATAAAGTATTTTCCAACAATTTCATCTTCTTTCATCTTCAGTTGTTCAAACTGCATTCTGTAGGTTTGAAGCTTGGCATCCTTTACCTTCTCATTACCTTCATAACTATTAATGAGTTTGTCCCACATTTCTTTGGCAGTTCCTAGATGTATAACTTTTACGAATTCTCCTTCTGCAAGCCCACTCAAGATAGCATTCATAGCCTTAGTGTTGAAGATGAATTCTAACTTGTCATCCTTATTAGCTAGTACAAATGGCTTTACATAACTAGTGTCTACCACATCCCAGACATCTGCACGTAAAGCCATTATGTAGGTTTTCATTCTAACTTTCCACAAGGCAAAGTTTGTTCCATTGAATAGAGGGGCCTTATTGGTTGAAGTTATTTCATGGCTTGACATGTTTAAGCTCTAGGATTTGCCCTTAGATAAAAGAGGTTGTCTCTGATACCAATTGTTGGACAACTGAGGGGGGGGGTGAATCAGTTGTTACCGTGCTTAAACAATTATGCTTATTTTAAACTCTTTACAATGTACTCAATGACAATCACAATAATGCAAGGAAATAAGTAATAGCACATTCAACATTAGTCACACGTATGAGATACACAGAGACAGATATTTCCTGAGGAAACCCATAGAGGGTAAAAACCTCTTCTTGTTTATATGATAAGTAATATTTACACTCTTTACATTATCATAGATATGAGAACCAACTCGCAATGAGGATGGAACCTCTATTTTGCAGGATTCTACTTGCTGAGAGCACCAACTCTCTAGTTTCTCTAGCACCAACTAGAAGCAAGCACCAACTCCCTAGTTTCTCTAGCACCAACTAGAGGGAAGCACCAACTCCCCAGTGTTCCAACACCAACTAGATGGAATCACCAACTTCCAATCATACAGGAACCAACCTGTAAAATAGAGAAGAAAGGTTCTCCCTTACACCACCCTGCCACCCTGGTTTCTCTGGCTGCAACCAGATGGAAGATACAACTCCCTTTGTTTAAGAATCCACTTGAACCTCTCATGAAAAAAATCCTCCCTAGCACCTCCCTTCCTCCCTAACAAATATTTTTTTCTAATGAAAGTTATCACAGCGATACAATTTTTATCATTGGCTTACCAGACTTATCAATGTTCTTCTACACTGAGTTGCTTTGTCTACATCAGTGTCTTCTGCACACTCCTCTATGCTTTATTTTCTTCTCCAATTATGTACTGTGTGTCATCTAAGCTTGATCCTCCATTCCACTACTCTCTATTTCAGCTGTTGCACACTCCTTCTTCTACACTCCTTAATACCTCACCACAACAACAACCCATCTTTTCTTTGTTCTGCGTACTTATAGTCTCTATGAACCTTCTTCATGCTCTCTCCATGTCAAGTGCTCTTCCTTATCATCATCACAACTCTTCAGTTTCTCTGGTAGTTAGATCTATCTGTCAATTACCTCTACGAACAGTCTTCATTCCACTGGCAGATTCCTTGAGACTCTTCATCTTCTCTGCAAATCACTCAGAAGTCTCTTCAAGTCCTCTGGCAGAAACTATCAGTTGTTTCTAGTAGTTACACTCTGAAGTGCAACAGTAGCCCTATGATCTTATTTAAATTCATCTGCACCGTTGAATTGACTTCATTGAATCTTACATTCATTTCGTCGTTTCGGCATTCGTGTGATCAAGTGTCGCAACACTCTAGGTCGTGAACCCTAAAATGGAGCTTGGTTACACTAGATCCTTCCTCCATATTCCTTCGATGTGACCAATGGTTGCGACCATAGCCTACACCAAAAGGTGTTTTCGCATTTCGGTGATTCCTGTTGCGAGGCATCTCGAATCTCCAAATTGCAGTCCCTAAAACTCCGAAATGGAGCTTGTCGCTTCAAGCTTTTTCCCTACATCTCTTTGACGGTGTGATCACCATCGGTGACCGATAGCTTATCCTTAATGTGATTTTGTGATTTCTCTTTTCGTCACTTCAGCATTCCTGTGGTGATGTGTTCTTGATGATCCATGTCCCGGTATCCAAAGCTCTGAAATGGAGCTTGGTTTCACTAGCTCCGATCATTTCGGCAATTCGCATTTTGGCCTTTTGCGATTCTTGTGATGAAGAGTCTCACCACTTGACTCTTCCAACTCTCGGTATATGAAGCTTCTAAATGGAGTAGGATCAACAGTCCACACCCTCGATGATTCGACGATTATTCTTTTCCCTGGGACTTCATCCTTCGGGACTTTGGGAGAGTGATAGTGATAAAACTCCCGAAGCAAAAACTCCTGGAGTGAGGTTAATATTGTGTCACTCGATGACGTGTCGTGACCCAAGTGGCTGCCATGTGTCACTAAGAATTATGAATTCCAGTGGCCTGAAATGCCAAATCAACTTGACACTTGTCGTTGTCTGATCATGCCACGTGTCATGGTCTTCCTCATGTCCTTTCTGATGTGGTCTGCCACATTCACTTCCTTCATCCAGGATTTCAGCGTTTCACATTTCGCGATTCCGGGACTCCTGATGATGAAGAAACTTGACTCTTCCAACTCCTGGTATCCGAAACTCTGGTATGGACTCTTTGACATTTTGCAATTTCTCATTTCACGTCTTTGGGTTTCGTGACTTCGGGACTCATGTAGTAATATTTATTGACATCCCTAACTCCCGGTATCTGGGACTCTGAAATGGAGTTATTTCCCGGTTTGTGAAGCTCTTTGTTGATGTGCCTCTTTCGGGATTTCAGGATTCTGGATTTTGCAACTTTGGGACTCCTGTGTTGAAGAATCTCAACTCTTGACTTCTCAATCTCCTGGTATCTGAAATCCCAGTATCAGATACTCCGAAATGGAGTAGGATCAACACTTCGATCTTTCCTTTTGATCACTGTTGTTCTTCCTTCCCTGTCAGTTTGCGGTCAAATAAACTATCTCTTATGAGCTTACGTTGTCCATGTTTTTCCATCGCTGCATACTCTGATCTTTCCATCAATGACAATCACACCTGCCTAATAAAAATGCCAACAGTTCTTACCCTTCTATTGACTTTGTACCATTTTCTTTCTTTATTGGAAGGTTATTGGATGTTCTAATTTGGGTTAATAACATGTTTCATCTTGATTTATCATTATTGATCTTATAGAAGGTTGAATGAGCCTTTTTACTATAGAAAAAAAATGATTTCAAGAACATGCTTGTTCTTGCAAACAGTAGTAAAGCACACTGTTTTAATTATTTAAACGTTCAAAAATTATTTTTAAATATTTGAAAATACTTTATTGGCACCTACATGCATATGCATGCTCATGGGAATTGAAGTTAATGAAAGGTTACCCTTCAAGAAAATTTTTGATGAAAAGCAAACCATATATCAAGGCCAATATATAAGAAGCGCAGGAGCATATGAAGGAAGCACATAGAAAAGGATCTAAAATAATGCACAAGTATTAAACAAGGCCCCGAAAAAGGAGAATGTTGGATGATCAAGCAAAGCTATCATGGATAAATAATAGAGGTTGAAAGAGATAGGTAAGAAGCAAGTCTTAATCAACCCAAAGGTGGAGGTCAATTAAGATATAAATGACAACCCCTAGGTGCAAATATTGAACCAAAAAATTCATTCTTTGCAACAGCAGAATCAAGAGTTGGAGAAGCAGCATTCTAAGCTGCAAAAAATGACCACGATCTAAAGCATGAAGAAAAGGTATAGGTCTTAATAAAACCAAATATATGAAACAAAAAAAAATGGATATTGAAATGAAACACACTTATTACAAAGGAACTACCAAAATCTATAGAAGAAAAATCAAAAGGCACTGCCCAAATTTTATGAAAATGCTCTATATTTTCCTGTTTTTTTCATAGTCTTTCAACACAACTTTTGGACAATTGGAGGTGAATTTACGAAAAATTAAAGAGGTTTTTGTTGAGAAAAATACTATACACAAAAAAATCTCTCATAGTTTACACCGATATCATAGTTTGGGAGAATAGAAGAGACCTTTGAGGTTGTTTTTCCATAAATTTTCCAAATACTGATTTCCCTGTTTTTTTCATTGTCTTTCGGCGTGCCTTCTGAACAGATGGAGGTGAATTTGTGAAAAATGAAAGAGGTTTTTGTTGATAATAGGTGCATTTACAAAAAAATTCTCATATTTTACACAGGTATCATGGTTTGGTAGAATCGAAGAGACCTTTGAGGTCGTTTTTCCCAGAAATTCATCAAATTTTGGGTGACTTTTGTTCTAGTTTACTGTTGTCAAAGAGGGGGAAGAGTTCAAAGAAGATTCTATCAAATAAATTTATCTACCAGTTAGACTCCTTGATATGATTTTTCTTTAATCGATCTATCAACATGAGCTCTTGTTGCACTAATAGAAATTTTGTTTAAGTTCAGTTAGAAGCATTGTTGCCACTTGTAATATGTTGTCGTCTTTTGATAAAAACAATCCTTTGAGGTGAAATTAAGGAGAAGATTATGAAATTATGATTCAAATCAAATTCACGCAATTCAAAACAATGTTTACAGCTTCTGATTTAGTTGTTATGCAGAGTTGAGATCTAGTTTCCAGATTGGTCGAAATCCTTTGCAATATTGATAAATAGACAGTTTTTGTATTTCTTGTAGGGGAGTTGAGTTTTTTGGAAGGAAATAAATATATCAAACTGGTTGAACATGTTCTATGATTGGATTAATATCTATAACTATTTAATATGCTCTTGATGACAATGTGGTTTATGTTCAAATGTATATGTTTTTTTCCTCCTATCTTGAATGCAATTTTTTATGTGTGCAAAGTACATTTCATTTTCCTTTTAGCTATTGTATAACTCATCTTTTATTGATATGAAACTTGGAAAAAAACTAATGATTTAGTAAAGGATTTGTTCTATTGCAACCTATGGGGCTAATTGTGTTTAGTTATTTGTTTATGCCTTGAAATATTATTTTGATACTTAGTCTTCTTGCAATAGGTAATTCATTGAGTTGTTTGTTTTTCTTCCTTTGTTTATCCCTCTGTTTTCTCACTTGTCTATCATTTTTGTTCTACCAGCCAAGGAGGACCTACAGTTATATCACCTTTCCAACCCAACCATTTTTTTATCTTGGTAAAACCAACCCTCCAACTGACCAACAAACTGAGCTTGTTAAAAGAAAACCATTCCAAAACTTGAGGTGGCCTAGATCTACCCTTTAGCAGTCATGTGCAGAATTTAGGACCAACATCTTCTGGCACCACAACCAGGGAATAGAGTAACAAAATATCTTTCCCTGGGAGAATTCCAACAATCAGATCTTATCTTTGATGGTGAACAAAGACTAGAGACATCTAGACTGCAGATCATTCACTTGGCGACTCCATGGTTAAAGAATCCAGTGGCGACTCCACAGTTTCAAGAAGTCATATTTTTATATGGAAGCCATCTTGGCTCGAAGTTTTTCTCCTCCTAATTCCTCTGTCATTCCTAGTTTTCCAAATGTTGTTCCTACTATAGATGAGTGGGGTGATTACTTTCCCAGATTTAGAGAAGATAAAGATGATAACCATGCAGATCATTTTCTTGAATTCCATGAAGTCATGCATCAGTTGGGTATACATGATGAGGATGTATTAATGAAAATGTTCATGTACTCATTATAGAGATATTCTTGTGAATGGTACCGATCCTTTCCTAATACTAGCATATCTTCCATGAAAAAGTTCCATGCAACATTTACTGATCATTGTAAGAGGTTTTTTCTAGCTTTTTTTCTTATTGAAAATTGTTGTGATGAGTTTGATTTGTATATGTAGAATTCTATAGTTAGTCCCTCTAATATTATGAATGAGAAGGGATTTAATGTTAAATAAGTGGAAGAAGAGTCATCCCCTTGTGAAATCTTCTCTAGTTTTTCTATTCAGGAGGAAATTTTTCTTGATTGTTCTGATGACAAAAGCACTGAGCAAAATTTCGTAGAAACATTTGACATTATATCAAATATCTATAACACTTTATTTTATGATGAGATTTCTTCTCCAAAATTTGACATATATCAGGATACTAATATGTAGTCAATTTCCCAAGCATGTCATGAAATGGAGGAATTTGAAGTTCAGGTTCCTGGAATTTTTAAAGACCATCCCATCTATGATAAATCTACTGATGATGAGGAGAATATTTATAAAATTATACAAATGGAACTCCTTAGCAGTAATCCAATCTATTGTTCCTGAGATTATACTTAAGGCTCAAAGAATAATGTCAGGCATCAAGAATGTTTAAGAGTGTGTTTTTTTTAAAGTGCCTTTTCTTCCGTAGTTATATGAGAAAATTTCCTTAAACTAAATTAACAGTATGGCAACACAGAGGTTGTATTTCGTATCTGAATCAAATTTGTAATATCGAATAATGTGGGAGAAAACTACAAAACTGCAAAACAAACAAAAGGCATCAATTGTAGAAGAGTCTTGCCTTGTTACAGTGGAAGAAAATAGATAGTGTAACCTTGAATAAAGTATAAGATACAGTAATATATATAGCTCGTAGTTCTTGATTTACTCACAGTAAATGCAAAGGAAAAAATGATTATTTAACAAATTATTGATGAAATATGATTACAGTAGTTGTTGTACTAAATTGAAATCAAACATTTATCAAGGAATTCATAAAGAAATGTTGAGATATGGAAACACAGAAGAAGCACATAAGCCAAACTAAACAAAATTTGGAATCTCGATCTGAACTTGTCTTAATACTCAATAAGGAGAGTTTTGTCTATTACAATTGGCAATAAGAAACCTTTAATTGAACTTCAATCTATGTATTTATACAAAATTGTCACAAATCAAAATGGTTGGACTTCTCATAATTTAAAATAGTAAATATTGTAAATAAGAAAATAGAGCATAGAGAATGATGAGCTTCATTGGCAATCTCTTTGTCTTCTAGCCGAAACACTTATGTCTTCTGATCTTCTTTCGATTTTAGCACAATGTCCTAGTCATCATATCTTTGTTGCCACTTGTCCCTTCATCTACATCCAATCATGTAATATCACTTTATTACTTGTTTTCAGATGTACTTGCCTTCCCATATTCAATGCATTGGATGCATCTGCTCACTAATTTCACCAGCAACCTTGAAGGCTCAGTTGCTTCATTCACCTCGAAAGTATATAAATTTATTTCTACCTGAGGAATATTTTCTTGTATTCTTTTCACTCCTTGAGATATGACCTGTAATTGAAATCTTGGGTTTACTATCCATTTATTTATTTGAAGGAGATCAATCTGGTTTATTTTCTAAATGGTTGTTAGAGCCTCTTCGTTGCTTGTTTAGGAATTATACTGGTTTTTTCCTATATCAATTTCACCCAAGGCTTTGGAGATAGAATTTCCTTCAAAATCAATTATTCCTTTGTCTAGTAAGGACAATAATTCTAGACAAGATTCATTTACCTCTGCAGAATGTATTTTTCTTTCTGCTAGATTGGTTTCCCAGGATTTTAAAGCTATATCACCTCTTATTTGTTCCGAAAGAGAAATTCGAGGAACATATGAGACATCATCCTTTGGTACGAATAAGACAACCTTCTGAAACTTAACTTGAGTTGAACGAGCTTCTCTTTCTTTAATGTAGATGTATTTTAGAGAAACATCTGTTGTCTGGTAGAAATTCTGGATGGCCTCTACCTTCATCAACATATCTTGTTGGGAATTTTCCAATTTTTTATTTATTTCCCTTGCTTGGTTATGGAGAGACGAAATATCCACTGAGGTACTTTCGATCAACTCCAACTTAGCTTGCAATTTTTTTATTAATTCAGCATGTTGGGTGATCAGTCCTTGATTGAACTACGAATTCCTTTGGAGCTCATCAAAATTGGCCTAGAGTTGTTGAATTTGTTGCTTATCATATTCTTTGATTTGATCAATGTCTTGACTCATCATGTTCTGGATAGTCTGATGAGTTGTGTGTATTTTGTTTTGAATTTTCTCGACCAACATGGACTTATGTTGCAGTTCCTTGGCCAAGTTTTCCATAGACCATTTATTAGCAGTGGCAAAAGCGCCCGATGAACCTGCAACTTCCTTCACAAATTCTGTATCATATTGGTTTTGTCCATCATACACCATTATTTTCCTTTTGACTATCGCTCCATCTTTCTGTTGTGTTTCTGTTTTGACGATGGCTATCCTTTTCTTGCTGAAGAAGAATCCTGAAGGAGGCATCTCTTCAGGAAAAATTGGGGTAAGATCTCCTATAAAAATGACTTCGGAACTAGGATTTTTGAAACTAGACTACAACAGTGTTAATCAAGTAATAGGAGAACCTATTTCCGTAGATGATTGTTTCTCAATGGTTTTGGCAGAAGATGTGGTTGGTGTAGAAGGAGATGTATCCTTCCCTTTATTTATAAAATCTTCGATCTGAGCCTTTTCTTGAGTGCCCAACGGGTTTGATAATGAAGTCTCCAACTCCTACATTAGAATGTCGGTGTTCTTTGGGTATTACTCAATATCTTGTTTGCCGAAGCTCCATGTTTCAAAAATCATAGGTACGGTTTCCTGTGTAGGCGAAGTGGCTATTGATTCTCCCTGTAGTACTTTCAACAAGTTGTTTCATCTATGTTTTTGAAAACTGAAGAAACTGGCTTGTTGATCTAGGGACAAAATATAGACTTTGTTCAACACTTCCTCGTGAGACCTGACTCCCCTAAATACTTCATCATGTGGGGCGTTCTCATGCATATATCTCTTTAGATTGTATTGGGATAAGTGATTTTCCATGAGTTTTCATGGATCGTTCCTTTTAAACTCAATGTCAACCAACTTGACATCCTCCAGAGTTGCAGCCTCCACTTTGGAGTGACCAAATTATAATAATGAAAACATACCAACCTGAAGAGGGAAGGTAGGACATAGATTTTTATGGGTTTCTTTCATCTCCTTGCTAATGCCCCCTGACACTATTTGATAAGCCACTTCTCGACATACTAACCGGTCTAGTAAAAACCTTGGGAGAGCATGGGGAGGGACTAAGCATCCAAAAACCATGATGTAAGAGAAGGTTTTGTCTATGAACCAATCTGCTATTTTGCAAAGGTTTCCCATGATTCTATATCAAATATGAGGGGGTGTGAAACCATATAAATCTATATGAATGGGCACCACTACATGATGGAAGATTTCGTAAAACAAATATTTGGCCTTGTCTTCCCACAACTTGGAGTGATAGAAGTGGATAGGTTTAGCATTGGTCAGGGTCCATCTCCACTTCATCATCGAAAAAGGGGTCATATAGAAAATAGAATCCATGATATACGCGAACATATAGAAAGGGGCAGATTTCCCCTTTGACTTCGCCAATTGGTACTCCATGATTTCTTTATCCAGGTTGTCTCATAAACTTTTGGCCTAGTTAAAAGAGTATCCCTCAACCACCTCATGCATAATTGACACCCATGCTACCAAGAAATGAGTGGGGCTCTTCTTCCCAAATAGCCTACAGAGCATCATAGCTACATAAATCATATGGGTATCCAACGATGTTGTGGCATACATTCCATGAGCATCGGCTCTAAATATTTGTGGGTTCCCCCACCAGGATTTGATTATATCAGGATAGATTTTGTCATATTGTATACACTCCTGTTGTTCAAATTCCATCATGAATGTAGCATTGTAATTATATTTGAATTTGGGGGATAGATTATACATTACTTGTATGTGTTCTTCTCAAAAATACCCAACAACAACCTTTTGAGAGTTGAAAATTATCCTTGTTTGGATGTCAACATTATCGAGGGTCCAACCTATCATTCCGTTATACGACATGAATCTCAGCCTCACGACTATTTTGTGTAGCTTTGACTGAGCTATATCCCTGAGTTTATCTTCATGGGTGTCGTTCACTTCATCGTCGAAATCCTTTGGGAAATTTATAATCTCATGCTCGAGAATCTTGAACACCCGTGTCCAAGATTTCACAGTGTTTATGGCTCGTGGTGTGGTATCTGATAGAATGTCTGCATTTGGATTTGCACCTTCGCCAAATCCTTTAATCATCTTCTGTGGTGCAATGATATCGATAAAATCGGAATGGGATTACCTGTTGCAGGGGTATGTGTGAGCTTCTCAGTCGAAAAAAACTTACTATTCTATGCAGATGAAAATGGAATTCAAAATCAAGCACTCTTATTCACCTAAGGTGTATTGATTCGATTATACCTTTATTGACAACAAATTTATTAACCTTAATGATAAATTATACCTGGCGATCCATAATATATGATAAAAAATCACTACTGTTGATTTGTGATAAATGCCATTAATATTGGCAGTTCGTATTTGGGAGTTTTGAATGAAATAGATTTGAAATTTCTCGAATCGCAAATCCTCGACAGGTTAATTATGAGATAATCCCTTTTAAAGTATTAATTAAGAGTTTTTAATTTCAAGTTCTTCGGATATCAGACCTCGGGATTTTTAAATGTAGCTTGAGAAGAAATTCCCGAAATCAGAAACTACGAAAATATTAATTAACCGATAATCACTTTTAAGTTTTAATTAATCACATTTTAGTTCAAGAGTTTTGGAAATTTGGACTTCGACTATTTTAGGATTTGACGAAAGGTAAATTTATGAACTCTGAAGTGTGAAGTCGTTAACTATATTTAACCAAGATTAACTTAGTTAATTAATGTTTAATATTTCATCATTTTAATGCATCATAGATTCACAAGTTAGCTCTTTGTTATATTTCCAAAATGCCATTACCCATTGTGATGTGTCGAAGATGTCGTCATTCTAGATGATGTGTTGAGACCAGGGGGTGCCACGTGTTATTTTCAATCATATGAATCTTTATATAAAAATGTCGGAAATGAATGACACATGTCAACTCAGGGAAGACTTGAAAGATACACGTGTAATATAACTCATTTCCTCTAAGGGTTTATGAAAAAGTTATAACGGAGACTTTCGAGTTTCAGGACTATAATCGTGAAGAAATATCGAAACGTTTGAAGAACAAAGATTTGAAACGACCTTCAGTGATTTGACTCTCTAACAATCAAGAGGCTCCAAAACTCTGGGAAAAGGGGAAACATTCGATCAAATGGGGGAACTTCACCAATGATGGATATTATATGCACCTTATTTCTGATTAACGAGGAAGAAATTTGATTTGAATTTCAAAAGTTAATTTCTTCAGTTACCACTTTGGGAAAGATTATATTTTCATGAAGTGGAGAATGTAAAGCTCAAGGTTTAGGATTATATATCTTCCAACATAGGCTCCATCTGGGGATCACATCTCCCTGTGAGGCGTGGAAGAAAAATAGACCGAGCTCCTTTATTGGGTAAATAGAGTCATATTTCATTACTGGGAAACACATTTGGGAAAAATCATACAGAGAAAAATTGAACTTCAACCGAATCTCAGATAACCTTCAAAACACATTTAATTATTTACTTCAAGTTAGGCTATTAATAACTTCCCTTTCCTAAAACTGAGTTTGGATTTTTTTAATATAATCAAATCAACTTTAACTGAAATATCAGACTTTGGTCGATTTCGCTTGCATCAAGGCTAACTAAATTTAACAATTTATTTAGGGAATCCCTTGTCGGTTTAAAATGCAAATATTATCAGAAAGAGAACTAGATACCAGAGTATGTTTATATGTGTATGACAGCCTTATGGATATCATAGATATTGCTTCACTGCCAGCGAGCTTGTTCAGTACCCCGATGAAGTTATCTAAATCTCCCATTGAATTTCCTTTCACCACTTCAATTAGAAATTTTGCATTTTATTGAGATGAGGGCAATCATTACTTGAATTTCCTTTCATCATCTATTTTGGACAAAATGGTGGAAATCAAATTATGAATTTCCATTCACCATTCGTCTTGGACTATATGGGAGCAATCATTTTATGAATTTCGTTTCACCATCTGTCTTATATTTTTATCCTTTTGAAGTGGGGGAAATCAATTTGTATGTATCATACAAGGGATGATATCTTCTTAAGATTTGACAGTGAAGGTCTATCAACAAATTTTTATTATACTCTGAACTAATTCTTTCCCAATATTCAATACATATTTTCCTATATGGAAGATCTTATGGGGAATTTTTATTTTCCATGGATTTTCCTTGAGCGAACTAATTAGTTAAAATCTGTTAGAAGAGATAAAGTTATCAGGATTAGCCTAGACATATTTTCTTTCAGTTAAAATCAGAGGAACATAAAAAAATTCGCCTAATCTTGTTTTGAAGATATGTTTTCAAGTTTTCGGAGCTAAGGAAAAATTGTTTCTTTCTATGAAGATTTAAGGTCAGGTAATGAAAATCAAAATAGAATAAAAGATCGAAGATAGGAAAAATGAAACAGAACGAGGACTCAGAGGGTTTGACATAAAAGAATCTCATTTGCACATAAGTTCACTTCTCAATTATCAAGCTTCTCTTTTTTAAGCCCCTTTTTATTCTTATTTTCTTTTCTTTTTCTTTTATTTTTGTTTTATTTTCATTTGATTCGAAAATCTAGAGATGTATACCTTTCTGATCTTTGATCAGGTGATTATATTTATATGAGTGGAACCTATTTTATATCCAATAAGATTTCTTTAGAATTTCAGCTTGAACAATAAGTATAGAAGTTCATACCTTGGATTTCATTTACATTTTAAATCAAACCAATTATTAATTCATCACCTGTTTTGAGAAAAAAAAAATGTTTTGAAAACTAAGTGTTGGGTTCTGATACCTCCTCATTTCTCATCTGATAGTGAGTATTCTACATGAGCACAAAAAAGAAAAAATCAGAAAATTTTGCAGAATAGAAATGATATGCAGTGCAGGTATTTTATATTTTGCTTCTATGATATCATAGAAAATGTGGTTTATTTACAACGAAGGAGTACAATTTAGATAACCTACGAACGAAAATTAAATTGCAAATTTAAACAAGAAACCAAACTAGTATAAGAAATCCTAATGTGAAACAAGATTATTGCATAAAATGTTTTAGATAGCGCTCATTGATAGGGGCATCAAAAGTTTTTACGTCAAGATTTTCCAGTAGGAAGGAATTATTTCCCTCTGTATCTACAATCCTGAATGGTCTGAACCAAAGATGATCAAAATTGTCGTGTTTTCCCGCATCTTATTTTATAGCATCCCATTTTAAAACTAGACCACCAGGAAGAAACTCTCTGTCTTTTGTTTTTTTATCAAAAAGGGATTTCATATTATCTTGGTACTTTTGAAGTTTTTCATCTACTTTGGCCATGTTTTGTTGGACTTCGATATTTGGTTTAGCCTCCTTCTGACATCGTTTGGCTCCTCTTTTGCGTCTTGCCACAACTTCATCATAGGAAGAGAGATATTGATGGGAAGGACAACATCAGTACCATAAACCATTTGAAAAGGAGACATACCTATTGATTTCTTGGTACCAATTTGATTTTCCCATAAGGCATACGTGAACGTGCCAAGCCTTCTTGTTTTTTGTCAAAACTTTTTTTATTATATTCATCAAACTCTTGTTCGATGATTTAGCCAACCCATTTCCCTCTGGATAATAGGATGTAGAATGTCCTAGCAAAATGTTATATTTTTGACAAACAATTACCATTGCCATAGATTTGAAAACTTGGGCGTTGTCCATGACTATTTTTCAAGGGCAACCAAATCTCAATAGGATGTTCTCTTCCAAGAAGTTTATAACTACCGAATCCATGACATTCCAAGTTGGAATGACTTCAACCCATTTCATGAAATAATCAGTAGAAGTCAAAATCCATTTATGTTGAGCGCTTGACTATGGGTGGAATTATCTGATGAAGTCCATACCCCATTGTTGAAAAGGAGACTCTGTTTTCGCTAGGACTAAAGGTAGTGCATGGATCTTTTGCTTACCAAAGAACAATTGGCAAGGGTTACAAGATCTGAACTTGACATTCACATCAGTAAATAACTTTGGCCAATAATATCCATCTCTTATAATATTGTAGTTCTTTTCCCTCCAGACGTGATTCCATCCACACACTCCTTCATGAAATTCATTTATAACACTGTTTGTTTTGGGTTCTGTTAAACAATGTAGAAAGAAACTTAGAGGATCTTTCTAGTACAATTGACCTTCAATAATATGCTATTTAACTGTGTGTAGCTTCAACGTCCTTGATTTGGATGGAGTCATGTCACTCGAGCACTGAAGGGTAAGGAGGTATGAAACAATATCGCAATACCAATCAGAGGCAAAAAATTTATCTTCGATCTAGACTATAAGGGATTGATCATCAATTTCCTCTATATCTGGGATATATCTATGTGATTCCATGTGATTTATCCTGAGTGCCTTGAAATTTGATCTGCTAACAATTTCTCCAGGCCCTGACCTTTGAATAGCTTGGTTAGTTTTACTTTTAGATCGAACTCCTGAATTTTAGTTAACCACGGACCTCTTCTTCCATCACTGTCTCGTTGTACCAAGATATCTTTGACGTAACTTGTTGGCACATAAGTGATTATTTTGGAATGTAGTACATAGGTCCTAAAATATTTGAGATGTTTCACCATTGTGTAAGCTTGTTTTTCTAGTATATCATATCTTAATTCGGGGTCCCTAAGACTTTTACTGAAAAAGGCTATCAGTTTCTAGAAACCTTCTTTGTTCTTTTGTCGGAGTATCGCTACGATAGTATTCTCTGATGTGAAAGAAAATATCATGAATTCCTTAGTATATTATGGATTGGCTAACACTAGAGCTTCACTTATAGATTTATTAACTCGCTCGAATGATGCTTTAGCTTCGATAGTCCATTTCATTTCATTGTCTTTCTTCAACATATCTGTGATTAATTTGATAATTTTAGCAAAGTTAGGGATAAATATTCTCAAAACATTTATCTTCCCTAAAAAGGACTCGATTTCTTTCTTATTTCTAGGAATGTTCATTGTGTCAATAGCCTCGACTCGCTTTCGGTTGACCTTGATTCCATCCTTTGAAACTATATGACCCAGGAGCTTTCCTTCTTTCATAGCGAAATGAGACTTCTTAAGGTTTAGAGACAAACCAAATTTTCTGCATTTCTCAAAGGTTTGTTTGAGATGAACCAGATGTTCTACATCGGAATTGGAGAAGACTGTTAGATCCTCTAAATAAATAAAAACAAATTCATCTCTCTCGCCAATGAAATCTATATCCATCTCTCTTTGGAAAGTGGCCCATGTGTTCATCAAACCAAATGGCATTTTATCATACATGAAAGTTCCCCATGGAGTGGTGAGTGCAGTTTTTCTTTATCATCTCTGTGGAAAGAAATTTGGTTGTATCTGGAAAAACCATCAATCATAGACATTTTGTTAGCTCCAACTACTTTTTCAACGACATGATCCATTTTTGGAAGTGGGTAATTTTCCTTGGGGGATGACCGGTTTAAATTCCTGAAATCTACACACAACCTTATCTCTGCACTTTTCTTTCTGACGGGACTAAATTTTCTACCCATTCAGAATACCTGAGTGGAATGATAATCTTTGCGTTGAGAATATTTTTTACCTCCCTTCCTTTTACTGGCAAGAGAATAGGATTTATTTGTATCATCTTTTGCCTAAAAGGTTTGATACCATGCTTCATAGGAATCTTATGTTCAATCACAGAGGTATCATAAGTTCTTAGATCATCATGGGACCATGAAAAGACATCTTTATACTGTTTAATAAATTCGACATACTTATTGTTTACTTGTCTTAAAAGGTATTTACATATCTTGACTAGTTTAGGATCTTCCTTAGTTCCTATATTACAGTCTTCAACCTCCTCAGGCTGAGGTCATAAGGTATATTTTAAGGGTATATCATCTTGGTCAAACAATATCTCTAAGGGTATCAGACCTATCGGGATATGATTGTTCTTAAGCACTAGCATTTGATGATTTGCGATCTTATCCTGGGACTTTTCAGGATCTTCACCTTCCTGCATGATCCATATAGGATCATTTTTATTTTCTTGATCTATATGAGTCTCAGAGAACTCATCAACCATTTCTAGGAATTGTTTAATCTTATCATCATCTTCCAATACTTGCCAATGTTGCACATTATTTTGGATTGAAGGTATGTGTCTCATTTCGATATGATATTTCAGTTTTAGGATAGTAGGTGGTACAAACGTCGTAGTTGCCTTGGCTAAATAATTTGCCTGCTAATTTTCCATTCTGGGAATGCAGTGAATGTTAAAGGACGAGAAGAAATTACTATTAAATCCCAGGTGCAGTTTCTGTATGATCCTAGCCTTGGATGTTTAGGTTGATATTGTTGCTTTATTTATTTCACAATAAGTTATGCATCACCATAAACTATTAGATGTTCATTTTTTAGTTTCCCAACAACCTCTGATCCTAAGACTAGAGCTTCATACTCACAGACATTATTTGTATAATCAATTTCCCATTGTAATATGTATTAAAAGGGGATGACGTACTCATCTCCAGGTGAAACAAATAATACTCCAACCCCTTCCCCTCCGCAGGATGAAGCGCCATCAAAAAACATTTTCCATACTCCTCTACTATTTACACTTTTCTTTGTTTTTTCTATTTTTTTATTTTCTTCTTCTATACCTTCTTCAAAATCATCATCTATTGATAAAATACAATTTCCTAAATCCTGATCGGCAACATAGACTGGGTAATTTTTTGGGTTATGGGGGTCAATTACAGTATATGCCCATCTAGTCTCTCTATACAGTCGAGTAAATTGTACAACAAAAATCAGGATTGTAGCGTAAGTCATGTCAAGTTGAAGTGATCCTCCTAATTTTGCGCCCCAAGATCTGGATAGAAGCATGTCATACTTGGCAGGGATGTCAGCAACCACTACATCCATAACGATACTTTTTACAGGAATTTGTGCAAGATTCACCACCGAATCTTTGATCATGCCTAGACACTTCACCTTTCTGGAATCAAATGAGTATAAGTCTTGATAAGGTCTAGTGATTTCAAGGCCCAATTTTTCCATGATAACTTTAGGCATTAAATTGTGAGAGGCCCCAGAATCTAACATGAAATTGTGAAGTAAGTGATCATGCAGATTTAATGTAATATAAAACGGAGCAATGGAATCCTTAATATTTTCTATGTGAGGACCAAATATAATCATAGGTTTCTCATCTTGTAGATTGATCACATCTGCATGACTTTCAACCCCAGAAAAATTTATCATTTTAGCAAAAAAAAATTATAAATTGGATTCTTGGCAAGCTCAACCAGGGGCATAGGGATTTTAATTTTATTTAGTTTATTTTCTAAACTAAAACCTCCAGTTTATTTTGTATTTATCTATTTGGAGCTTGCACTTCAATATTCATTTTATTCTTAGTTTGTGTTTCTCTTGTTTCAACTGTTTTAGTTCAGGTAGATTGTGTTTCAACTAGTGGTTTAGTAACAACTTCCTCGTTCGCTTTATTTCTTGATAAAAAAAAATCGGTGGAACATTTGTAGCATTCGTTTCTTTGGGTCTTATATTGTAATTCTATTGAAGTTCATCCATTATGGAGTCGATGATCCCTTGATATGTAGACTCTCCTAGATTATTTGTACTTTCCTCATTATTAAACGGGGTTTCTAGGTCTAGAGATCTTTCATAATCTTGTCTAGTTAAATGAGGTTTCTAGTTTTCATCACTAAGGTTGTTTATATCCTCTTCTAACCCCTTATAGTTTTCCATATCATCATTTTTCATAAAATTTTCCATTTTAAACGGAGCTTGGATTTTTTCATCTTCTCTTTTTACTTGACTCTGTTGTGTCTGGGGATTAGGATTTCTCCTTAACTGATTACTAGCGAATGGATCAGGGTTGTCTTGGTCTAGATCCATTCTAGATATTTTTTTCGACAAATATTTGATTATATTATCCATGTCATCCATTTTTTATTCTACAGACTTCCCAAATCCAAAGGGTCCTTCTTGTTCCCTGAAGCGTTTAGGTTCTTTGGTTCTTGTCTCAACCTTAGATTTTAATTTATCAGATTCCATCATATTTGATTCAATTTATATGGCGTTGAATTGCATTCCTTCCAGAGTGGTAGATATTCTTTCTCTTTGTTGGCACGCGGGCAATCCCAGGGTTCAACGTTCAAGAGTGCACCAACAAAGCCCTAACTATCGACCCTTTCGGAAACACCTGCGAAGCAGATGAAATCTCACCCGAGATAGAGGCTGGGGTCATTGCAAGACTCAGGCATCTGCAACCTTAGCTAGGACACCGATCTATGATTATATCTTTTACAAGGTACTTAGCATAGATCATTCATCAGTATTTAACCCTTATTATACTTCGCATACAACACAAAGCTTCGAGGCGAATACTCGGATTTACAGTGTTTCGGCACTTAAGCATAGTAACCCAGATCATATCCAGTAGATGACCACTAAGCATCCTCATACACATCAGATCTAACAATCATATATATCTAATAAGAGCAGAGCATAATTGGATATATAAAAGCACATAGCATAAGCAAAGATAAACACATTGAAGCATAAAACACAGATTTACATGGTTCACCCCTCCCCCTAGGGTTACGTCCACAAGATCTTCTTCTTTATTATCGTCTTCAATTTGTTACAAGCACAAAGCCTCCAAAACCCTTCTTTGCATAGGACAAAAGATCTATGCAGCTCTCTATATCCTTCTTCCTTGCATTACAACACTTATCTTTCTATATCAACCACACAGTAACTTGCACTTAGCCTTGCAAGACTTACATAGTTCACACAGAGCACTTATTTGACATCACGTAGATTCACTACCAATTGCACTAAGAAATAACATCTACTACTTCTTACATTGCCTATCCTTATATTTATACGTTACAAAAGTGGGCCTAAGCATGGGTAAGCCCACAGGCCGACATCCCTTTCCCATTACATTAACCCAAAACCCTAAAATGGGCCCAAAAGTGGACCAAGATCCTGTGATCTCTGCTTCGCCTGGAGCTCCATCTTTGAAAAGCTATTGAAGTCCCAAAAATGGTCAAATATGACCAAGTGTTCCTAAAAACTTGGTCAAGGGCCAACAGGCCCCAAACACTCACCTGCGACTCATCCTGAGTCACTCGGGTCTCACCAATTTTTCTTTGAATTCCTCAAGCTTGGCTCGATCTGCTTCGACCTACTGCATTGCTACTGCCTCTTTCTCAATGAAATCCTGGATGAGTGCCTCATTCACCATCCCTTCTAGTTTTAGTTCTATTGTATTAAAAACCTGTTCAAGTTCTACTCCTTGGCTTTCAACTTCAATGAACAGTTGGCTTGCCTTTTCTTGCACTGGTTGAATTCGTTGGGAGACTTCCATTACTTTACTCTAAAGCATGTGAATCTATTGTTGGGTTGTGCATTTCTCTGGAAACCTCTTCATTCTCTCTACAGGTGGTAAGGTCTTCAGCTGCACCTATAGATTTTTGGCGTCGTACTTCACCTCTTGGAGCTGCGACTCCAGTTTATGCAATTCTGGGTTCTCGGTTAGGTTCTCATAGATCTATGCACTTCTGCTACTTAACTATTTGCATTCCTTAGTGAGTGCTTTAATCCTTTCTATAGTGCTCCAAGAAGTTATTTCTCATTGGTCATGCACTTCTTTTGGGGTCTATGGTATGGTCTGAAGCTCTAAGTCCATGGCTCTTTGTTGAAGTTGTTGAATAACTTCAACAAGCATCATCACTTGGAATTCTATGGGATCCTCTACCTTCTGTTCTAAGCCGGTCACAAAGAGAAATTCTCTATTGACTGCTTCTTCAATCCCAATCTACTTCTCCAATAGTTTCTCTTTCTCTTTTTGGATATTTTCTTTGTCTTCTTCAAATTTCACTTGGAGAGTGTCCTTCTCTTGTTGTGTAGCTCGACGTTGCTCGATGATTTCCTCTTGTGCTTTATTTAAGGCCTAGGTGGCCTACACTATTTCTTCCTATGCCTTACGAAGGCTTAATTATACTGTGTCAACAATCTTGTGGAGTTGAACTGGTTCATTTCCTTCTTCTGTTGTTCCTTCTGGCAGGGGTGCAGAGGAGACTGCACTGCTAGACTAGAGAGCTTGCTGTAATCCTTGGAGCTCGATCTCAATTCTATTGTACATTGTCTCTTTCTTAGATTACTACTTTTCTGTTATCTCTTCTATGTATTCGCTTGTAGTTGCAATGAGAAAGATGAAGTCATCTGGAGTGAGCGTGGTCTTCATCTTAGTCACGGGTGTTTTTTATTTCTTTAGGGATGAAGGTTCTAGAGATGAACCCTTCCTTTTCTTTATGATCTCTACTTCTTCTCCTGGCCTCTGTTCGAATTCCTCTAAGTATTTTCCATTACCTCCTTGCTTTGGTGTAATGGATGTGGTTCTTACAGATTTGTTGTCTACATATTGGATTTCCTCATCCTTTTTTGTCTGCTTTGTTTTCTTTGTCTTAGTGGGGCCAGGTGTATTCTGCGTAGCTTATGGGCTGTCAATGTTAGACACTTCTGTGGGGTCTACTGGAATAAGGAGGTTCATTGACCATTCCTTGGTGATTTCCTCCAGGTCTTCTTCTGTCAGCTTATAATAAGACTAAAGTTGTTCCTTGTTCTCATCAGCGCGTGTTGTAATATATATAAAATGGTGGTCTTCATTGAACTTTATCAAAGGTCGAAACTTGTGTAAAGTATTCAGGGTCGTGCAAGGCTCGGACTGGATGGAAAGCTTCAACTGGGTGTAGTAGGTATGAAACAGGGCATTGGATTGCCACTTTTTGTTCATGTCGTTCGAGTATCATAGTGTACTGAACTTCGCAGCCAATGGTTCAAAGGGGTCAATGTCGGGGAAGGTTGCACCTTCCGGTAGCTCCCATGCAATGAAAGCTATAAGTATCAAGAGCCAACTAAAATGAAATTCATGCCCCTGATCCTGGGCTTATCTATAATCAATCTCTAGTTGATTCACCAGGTACTTTGCCCAGTTCATTTGTAGTCCCTCTATGCACTTCCCTGCGAGGTCAACTACAAAGTTGGATACTTGTGTGGGTCAATTCTTATGTACCAACTTTCCTGTGATCAATTGACAGGCGAGGTGCACTGCGCCACTTTAAATAGAAGCTACCTTGTAGCCTCACACTCCTTTCTCAACATCTCCATAGGATTATTTGATCTTCTGAGAAAGAGCACAATCTCTAGCCTTTCCAGGATAGTAATCATGGGGATCAGGGCCCTTCATGCTAAGCTCGATGATCCGGTTGATCAATGTTGGATCAACTATTATGCAATGGTTAAACCATAAGTATCCTCCATGGTAAATTGCCAGTAGCAGCTTCACACAATCATTCACCTCCTGGTGTCTGTCGAAGTGCGGTATCTTCATAATGTTGAGGAGAGTAGACTGTGTGAGGTTCATCGTCCATTGTTGAGGGACAATCTTCGAATTATTTCCCTTGGTTCTGGTTAGGTACTTGTAGGGGGAAGTATGTTGTAAACTTTATGATCCCCCAGGTTGAAGTCATTAAACTTCAATGCTACGATCTTGTTGTGATCTCCGCATACTCCTTCCAGTAGGTATGTAGTGACTAGAGTGTACTCAAAGTCTCTAGACACACTATCTTTGTTGATCACACCGCTCAAAGGTGGTATGTAAGAAGGTAGGATGGATGGAACCAACTTCGCATTGGCCATATCATCTTTATGTTTGGTTCTTATTTCTGCGTCAGCTCAGGATGTTCCTACTCGAGAAGTTGATGGGGAGGATTTCACTCCTCTCATTGATGATGCCTATAAACTTGTAGACAATCCTCGCTCCAACATGACTCTTTCGTCTCTGAGGCTAGTGAGTACCTCTCTTACAGATTCTTCAGCTGTGCTAAATTCATTGGACCTATACACATAGAATCAATATCTCGGGTTCTCAAAGTAACGTAGGTACTATAGTAAAGTTGAGATTCAGAGTGGAGTAATCATTGTTCACAATTCAAGTAGTCTGCGGACTCAAATTCACGATTAGCAAAAGTGTCTTCCATGCATGGCACGATGGATTAAGTAAGTAACTCTGTAAAAGATCATTTGCAATGGATATGGGGCTTCCTTAACTCTGGTTCTATCTGTTATGGAGTGGTTTGGTGATGAGCCATCAATGCTTTTCGATCAGTTTGAAGCAACAGTCAAATGGATATATCGGCCTCCAATGGCTATATTACTTCTCCATGGCAAACTGACCCATGTTGTTGTTCTTATATCCCGACGAAGCTCTAATTTTGCAAAGTTTCTTTCGGAGAGGTTCCCTCTGGAACCCACTATAGACTTTCGATATGAGCTCTCTTTTTACTTAGCTTTCTAGCCTTCTTCCCCGTGAGCTTCGTCTCGGTAGTTATTTTCTTGTTCTGATTCTTATTTTCCTTGGGCATAGTCACTTCGCGCTGCTAAGGTTCTTTCCCAAGACTCAGGAGAACTACTTCATCTATATCTTGTACAGATACTCCAATCTTTTATGAGTCCCCTAATTCTTTGACATCTGAACTTCTAGTGTCAAATATATTTGATTTATTCTCCTGTTCCCCAATCAACTGCGTGATCCTTCTGGTCATGAAATATTTTATCTCTTGTCTTTATTTTTGTAATACCTTTTCTTCTTCCTTCTTTCTGGCTTGATCTCTCTCAATCCGAGGTTTTCCAAGTAACATAATGAATGGGGCGATGCCCTAAATAAATTTGATAATATCAAAATCTTCTTCTGTCGAAGTTCCATTGACTGTCATAGGTATCTGAGTGATTTTTCCACATAACATCATCATTTTTCCTCTAAATAGTCCTATTCCTCCCAGTGAAGGAATCATGGTAGGCTTCCCTATAGCTTCCCAAGTTATTTCTGGCATAATTTTCACTTGTGTTTCTTCATCAAGAATACAGTCAATGTTGAATTCCCCTAGTCTTGCTTTGACTTGTTCATTTTCTTTGAAGATCTCTGGTAATCAAACATCTTTATGTTCCTTCAGGGTTTCTTTCATCTGTATTAATACTTTCTCTTATTCTTTCTAGGGTTTTTCTATTTCTGGGGCTTTCCTAGGGTTTTCTTCATGCAGTTTCATTCTTTCAAGATTAGAAATCATTCCAGGGAAATCCAATACTTCATGGTCCAAAGATTTGCAACAAAGATAACTGGGTTTTCCACCAAGGCATTCCTTAGCTAGATGGCCTCGTTTTCTGCAACTGTAACATAGGGTCAATAATCTATTTCTTTTAAATTATACCCAACTTCTTCTGTACTGCGCACCAGGATCATGGTAGTTAGCCTACAAAACATTCTTTCTAGGATCATGCATCCATTTGTTAGTCCAAACATTCTTTCTATGCATAGGTATAACATATACATCATTATGATTATCAGATCTATTCATATCAAACTTTCTTTCATCTATTAATGCCCTAGGTTTTAAGCTAGGACCAAATCTATCAAACATACCTAGATCCATGCTCTAGAAATAAAAAATTTCACTTATCTTACTTCTACAGAGCACAAATCTTTGAGATCTAAGAACTTTTAACTATTCTTACCTTTATTAGAGCACAAGACTTACAAATCTTACCTCTTTTCTACAGATCTGGCCTCTTTCTTTCATAAATTCCCACTTTTACTTTTCTTAGAGCACAGAGCATTCAAATCTCGCTTCTTTTCTTTAGATATGATCTTCCTTTCTTCAGATATGACCTTATTCCTAGCACAAAGCTTCATAGGTTGAGTAAAAAGTTGCACACTAGGGCAACAGATCTATGCACGGAGCTTCCTTTTGCACAAAGTTTCTTCTTCCTCAGTTCCAAGAAATCACAGTTTCATGTCCCAGCAACATAACCATTTGTTGGCATAGGGGCAGACCTAGGGTTCAATGCTCAAGAGTGAAAAAACAAATCCCTAACTACCGACCCTTTCGGAAACACTTTCGAAGAAGATGAAGTCTCACCTGAGGTAGAGGAAAGGGTTGTTGGAAGACTTAGGTGTCTGCAACCTTAGCTGGGACACAGATATGTGATTATATATTTTACAGGGAACTTAACATAGATCATTCATCGGTATTTAACCCTTATTATACTTCGCAGATAGCACAGAGCATCGAGGCGAATACTCAGATTTACAGTGTTTCAACACTTAACCATAGTAACCCATATCATATCCAGTAGATCAGCACTAAGCATCCTCATACACATCAGATCTAAAAATCATATATATCTAAGAAGAACAGAGCATAAGTGGATATATCAAAACACATAGAAT
>SNQJ01S0085278.1:11154-34362 GCA_010110895.2 Picea sitchensis | reverse complement strand
CCTTGGTTACGTGTTCCATGTTCACTTTCCTTAGCTCAAGTAGCTTCCTCTTTTTCTTAGTTAGTTTGATAGTTCTATTTCAAAGCCTATCTAAGAGCCCTTGGTTCCTTTGGGTGGAAAATTAACCCTAGGGCCTCTTTTAGTTTGCTTGATTTTAGTTCTTGTTGTTTGTTGTGTGTGCAATGAATCAAGTGTTAGAGGTTATATTTTCCTTTATTTTTAGTGTCCTTTATTTTCATGCAAAGTAACCAATTGGATTGTAACCACAAAATCTAGAACCTTAATGCAAATCCTTCACAAGATGACAATACTAGTGGAACATCGGAAGATGTCACCACTATCACCTTAGTAACAACTTCCCTCTTTTTAGTGAAGGATTGTATCCAGCACAAGGGAGGATTCCCTAGTGGGACTTAGAACTCCTAAGGAAATATATAATCAATTCCAAGGCCTCCTAAGTATCTACCATGTTATCCCCATTTTGTGGATAACTAAGGAGATTATGTCTTGAGGCCCTCGGGTTGAAGATATGGAGTGTCGAGAGACCACATGACCAACAATATCCTTGTGCACAGCTAGAGACCCGCATCGCCACCATAATGAACCAGCACTTGGTCATCATCCACACTAGCTTGCCACCACAGGTCACTTGGGTCTTTCTCCATATGGTACAATTCAGGTATGATGGTGGGTATCATTTTAATATTTGAGGCATTCTAGCTTGTACATCATAGGTTATTTTTTATTATGAGACATTTTCTTTGTAAACTATGCCTTTTACCTTGTTTCAATGTTGGTGGTTGGCTTGGGGAACTCAAGTACATGGTCACCCTTAGGATGGAGTGTTTCTGGGAGCTTCCTTTGATGATTCATCGTGCCACTCCCAACCATACTTACCACTTTCCATCATTATTTCCCCGCATGACATCATCTCTTGGGATTTTGAGTTAGACTGACCCTGGAAGGGACCATTACTCATTTCATGGGAAGAAGGGGTTGAAGGCCCAGAGGGGAGTTAACTGGAAAAAGATAAAAGCCTAATGAAATAACCTTCCAAATGCTTCGCCCAGGGGATCCCGAGAAAGCAATGAAAATCTTTTCCGCAAGAAAATAAGGACCCCATGAAAAGAATAAATAAAAATGCTTAAAGGATCAGTTGAGGATAGGGGGTATCATCATGAGCCAACCTATCACGTCCATGGGTATCTAACACTATGAAATTACCATTTTTGTCCATCACACCAGGGTAATGGCTCTCAGTTGCATGGCTGAGGGAAAGGGGATCTCATCACGAGCCAACCTTCTCATTTACGTGAAAGTACTTGTGGGTGACACTGCCAATATCTATTCACCACGCCAGGGTAGTGGACTCCAACTCTCGCTATTCTATATTGAAAGAAAATAGAAATAAATAAAGATAAAATGAAATTGATGGGCTTGGAAAAAATGCATTATGGACGAAGGTGCGACACACCCTCCACAAAGGCACCCATAAATGAGATACTATGGACCCTTGCATATCATGAATCCCATGCCCATTGAGTACTTCCCCCATCCATTTCATTTCATTCACTTGACTCGGATAGGGTTTTTCCTAGACTTAGGGGGTTTGATCCATTGAAAACAAGTACCATTCCAACCCACCCACAACCAAACTTGGAAAAACATCTAGTTTCTTAAGCACATGTTGGTATGATGTAGTCTTGGTATACATACTTTAATGGCTCTTTTATTGACTTGATTCAATCATCATGATGCTTTGACTTGATACCCTTGGAGGGTGTATCCATTTGTCTTGCAGGTACCGATTGGTGGCTAGTTTTGGAAGAACAAGCCTAGCTTGGGATTCCATGAGGGCAAGCAGCCCACAGGATGGATGACATAGTCACACATGCCAGATGACAGAGAGATGCTTCCAGAGGCCTGATAAACAATTGGATAGACATAGCCCACCCTTTGCATGCCAAACGACATGCCTAGAAGGGGGAAAATGTCACTCCCTAGGGACTTTACGTCACATTTGAGGGGCATATGGTGGTTGATAATGAATCAAAGCATGACACATGGTATTTTGAGGTGGAGAGGCTCCAGATGATTTCCACATGGCCTTTGGAGGCCCTAATTTGCATCCCAGATCCAACGACTTGCTCAATTTTCCAAAACATCCTCCTTCAAGGGATGACGTCACCCTTTGTTTTAGGATTTTCTTTGTGCAAAAGTGAAATTAAAGAGAATTTTTAAATATTATCTTTGAAAAGGGGAAATATTAGGGTTTTTGACCCCTAATATTGTGTTTTCCCTAATATTATGTGGACAAACTATGTTAGCCACATTTTGTATAAATAGAGATCATAAGATCTCATTTTCATAACATAACTCTCCATTGTGAGAGGCTCTTGGACTGAAATTTTCGCTCTCTTTGGCTAGTTCTCTCTCTTGTTCTATTGTTTATGGATATGTCTTGGTTATGGTTTATGGAGATGGTGCACTATCCTTGGAAGGCTTTCTTCATTTCTCTTTTGGTGGTTAGTCTAGCTTTTATTTCCTTTTAATGCTTGAAGGTGCCATTTATTTCATTGTATTATCATTTGTACAAGTTAAAGGTGATATTTGCTTGAGACAAGTAGGGAGTATAAGGGCATACACCCCTACTTGTGTTTCCACCATTTTATTGCTAAGGGAATATTGCTTCATAAGGGTTTACTAAGAGGAGTATAATTGCATACACCCTCCTAGTTGAAACCCTAGCTAAGAGAAGCTTGCCTTGGGGAGTAAAAGGGTTTAGAAACCCAAGGAAGTAACCTATATATATTCCTCACATTCTCTTGAATCCATTAACCCTTTCTCAAAGGATCTAGTCATTTACTTATTGCATGGGAGAAATAAATTGTTGCCTTGGTAAACGTACAAATTTCAAGTTTTGAAGTTGTCTCTTTTGGATAATTATATTGATGCCTTGGGGATTATTCCCCCATTAGGGAATCCTCTTTCTCCCACAAATTCTTATTGTTTTACTAAAACTAACCTACAACCATTAGGTTTGCTTTAAACTCTAACCCTAACAACTAATATCTCACAAACTAACCCTAGACTAACCTTCTAACTTTGCTAGTTTAACCTACTAACCTAGGTGCATCTATTGGGATAGATTTTGTAAATTTTTTATGGTCATATTTGTCATTGTACTTAATTGAATGCTACAACCATAAGGTTAATACACTGCTGCATAAATTTAATTTTATGATAGTGATCTTTATTCAGTCTTGAAGTGTTATTTTTGGTCCACATTGGTTACTAGTTGTATTGTTGACATTGCTAACTAATATAGACCTTTTACTTGTTGATTTGGATGTAATATATTGCTGATATAACTTATGAAAAATAGGGAAAACAATATTAACTTGTTGATCCACTTGATATATTGCTTTCCATTTGGATTTTTCTTGTGTCTCGGGCAGGTACAATCATCGGGCTAAGCAACACATTCTTTGGGGCAGCATTACTTGGTTAGCAAGGTATCTCCCTTTTCCTCTTTTCCACTTAGTACACTGACTTCTAGGGGCCTCTCCATTACCTTTTCATTTCCCCTCCTTTTCCCCCTAGGTTCACCGGGATCGCCTCCCTAGAGTGACCTAGTCACCCTTGAAGTGCGGGACCTACATCGAGGTGACATTGGGTGTAGGATTCTCAAGCTGTAGCACTTTCTTTTGTGGTTGGGTGGGACTTTTCCCAACCTAAAACCTGTTCTATAACATACCCAAAATACCACCAATGAGATATGTCAAGCGAGTTAGGGTTTAGGTGGCTAATGTAAGTCAATTCCATATTTGATTCAAGGTATTCTACCACACAATTATGAAATTAATGATGGTTTTGCAAAATATGCATGAATGATGTTAACGCTCTGTAAATCCCCAGAGGTTGTCGGAGTAGAAGAAATTTACGAGAGGAAACTTTATCCAACCACTTCAAAACTGGAATCTAGCCCTACCAGGTTCAAAGAGGGATCTCTCGGTATGATTTAGATATGTTTAACTTTGAGATATTAGGATAGTTGAATAAAATAAGATTTAATGGTTTGTTGTTTTTGTTAAGTTGGCTGAACAGGGTTTCTTACGCCTCCATTGGGCTATGGGGTCTGTATTATAAAGATAGAAATCTAAACAGAAACTAAAAGATTATTTTCACAGGGAAAGATAATGCATTCATTGGATTCTTTAGCAGTAAAGTGATGAATAGCAGAAAAGATGAGAATATCAATTAAAGTAAAGAAGCATTTAATAATTTCTTCACTGTAATATCAGAAAGATAAACATTAAGATCTTTTAAAGCCGGAAACAGGGTATACAAAGATAAATCCTGCAACATGCGTTACTTTTAAAGGATTAGATTAGAAAACAATATGACAACTGAGCAAGAAGAACATTTAACATAGAGAAGAAAACATCACCAATGAATAACACGCGAGAATCCTGTGAAACGTCCCTTTGTCGGCCAAATGGATCCTGTCAAGGTCGACAGGAGGCGAGAGGAAAGGATTTTCCTCGGCTTCTGCTTTCTTGGATTTTGGCACCATCAGTGTGAAAATACTTGCAAATAAAACAAAAAGTTAGGGGGATGACTGTGGTTTTGGACCGCTGACTGAAACGGAGAGAATACGGGGAAAGATATTCTCTGGTGCGACAACTTAGGATAAGTGCATTATGTGGGTTTTCCCAAGTTTTCCCTGTTTTTTATCACCATGGGAGGTTAGACATCAAACCTTTAAACATCAAAAGTATGGTTCAACATCGATCATCATGCTTGTTTTATTGAGATAAAGCAAACTACCCTATGCTCTAACCTAATTACCTATGACATTTAACCCAGATTAAACTGTTGGACTAAGAAATTACTCTATCCTAGGGTTATTTGACCAAGATTAGGCAGTTTGGTCAAATTTATTCACTAGATAACCTAAATCACTTGGCTAAGATTAAAAAGTTTATCCAAGCTTATTCACTACTCCTATCAACATCAATTTAAAAAGACTTGGCCATGCTTAAACTGTATGGACCAAATCATTGTTATTGCATGGGGCTCTATTGAATTTCTTTTATGCCCTCTTTTATTCTTTTTCTTTATTTTCTTTTTCTTTTTCCTTTCTTTTTCTTTTTCTCAAATTATTTGCAGAATGGAAAATCATTTGACAAACAAAAACACTAAAGTAATAACATTTCAGTCACCAGTTGATCCTATAAATTATAGGGTTATAACAGCGGCTCCACCTGGAGATGGTACTCTCCTTTTGAAGTGCCAAGAATCATGTTTCCTGATGTTTTGAAAAAAATTCTCCATTGTTTCCTTTGTTGTTTGATTTGTTTTATTTTTGAAAATTTGATGACAATGTTCAGTGGCTTAGGGCCTTCTCTGCGGGCTTCAACCATCTGATCAAAGTTATTCACTCAAAAACTTGTAAGCAAAATGAAAATGATTTGTACAAAGGAAAAGTGTGACTGAAGGTCCCTATTGAGGAGGTGAATAGTGCTTCAGCATTCAACCATTCACAGGTCCTCCTGGAAAATTGGTCCCATCACTGTAGTTGAGCAGGAAGGCATTATTTCCTCTTAATGTGTGAATTATGTAAGGTCCCTTCCATAGACTGTCGAATTTTCCATGCTTCCCCTTATCTTCATTTCAAGCATCCCATATCAGAACCAAATCACCTAGCTCGAAGTCTTCTTCTTTAGTTCTTTTGTCAAATATATTTTTAATGCTCTCCTTGACAACCTGAGTTTTGTTGTATACTTCTTCTCTGGACTGCTGCAAGTGGATCATCTGGTTTATCCTTCTTTGGGATTCGTTCGGCTCGGCTTGCATCTCTTGCAGCAGTTTCATGACAGGAACCCCTAAGGAGGTAGGAAAAACTGCTTCAGTGCCATAGACCAACTGATATGGAGACATACCAATTGACCTCTTGGTGGTCAATCTGTCGGCCCACAGTGCGAAAACCAGCTTGTCATGCCATGACTTTTTGTTTTCTTGCAACGTATTCTTAATAATGTTCACCAAGGTTTTATTGGATGACTCCACCAGCCCATTTCTATGAGGGTAATAGGTTGTGGAATGTCCCAAACCGATATGATATTGGTTGCAAAAATTTATGAGCTTCTTGGACTGGAACGCTATTGCATTGTCAGTTATAATCTTTCTTGGACACCCAAAATGAGACAAGATATTATTTTCTAGAAATTTAATAATAACAGAATCAGTAGCTTGCCTGCTTGGTATAGTTTCGATCCATTTTGTGAAATAGTCCGTAGCAGTAAGAATGCACCTGTGTTGGCCCGAAGAGGAAGTATGTATTTCTCCAATAAAGTCTAATCCCCATTGTTGGAAAAGAAGCTTCAACAGATATTGGTTTCAGGGGAAAAGGGAGGAGCTTCTTTTTGCCCTTGAACACCTGACATTTATGACACAAAGTCGCTTTCTGATGCACATCAACGAACAATGTAGGCCAATAGAACCCAAATCTGAGAATTTTATTAGCTGTGGTCTTCCATCTCAGATGACCACTACAGTCTCCTGCATGAAAATCGTGCAATACCTTGTCAGCTTCCTCCTTTAACAGACAATTCAACAAAATACCTCCAGGATCCTTCCAATACAAGTTGCCTTCTAGAATGCAAAATTTTAGTGCTTTCAATTTCAAAAACCTAGCTTTAGTTTTGGTCAGACCAGGGGGAGCTTGTAAGTTATGCAAAACAAATATTAGGTCTACGTACCATGGAGAGTTCAGAAATACCTCTTTCACTCTTGGAGTCTCCTGCTCTCCCTATTCGTCTACTGCAGCTAAGNGCCATTAACTTTGCTATACCTTGACCTTTAATCAGTTTAGTAGGCTTAATCTCTATGTCATATTCCAGAATGATAGCAATCCATTTTCCTCTTCTGCCATTTGGATTGTCCTGGGTTAAAATGTCTTTTACTACTGTGTTTGGAATGTATGCGATGGTGTGGAAATGGAGAATATATACTCTAAAATCCTTTATGGATTTTACCAGGGAAAAAGCTTGTTTCTCCATTATTTTATAATTCAAAGCAGCATCTCTTAAAGATTTACTGAAAAAGGCTATGGGTTGTTCATACCCTTCGTTGTTTTTCTGTAGTAATACTGTTGCAATGGTATGTTCAGAAGCGAAAGAGAAAAGGTAAAAATCTTTGGTGAAGTCCGGACTGATCAAGACTGGAGCCCGTGTGAGTGCATGTTTAACTTGTTCAAAAGACTGCTTAGATTCAGTGTCCCATTTTATTTTTGTGTCATTTTTTAACATGTTGGTGATGTTCCTGAGAAGCTCAGCCAGGTTAGGTATGAATCTTCTCAAAAAGTTAATTTTTCCAATGAAAGACTGTAACTCTTTGATAATCCTTGGGTGTTCCAATTTCTGAATGGTCTCTATTCTGCTAGGATCTATCTTAATTTCGTCCTTAGAGATTATGTGTCCCAACAGTTTACCTTCCTCTAATCCAAAAAGGATTTTCTTAGGATTTAGAGAAATCCCAAATTTCCTGCATTTCTCAAACACTCATCTGAGATGTCATAAGTGCTCATCATCGGACCGAGAATAAATAGATATGTCATCCAGATAAATGACAATAAATCTGCCAAGTTCTTCCACAAAAGTGATGTCCATCGCTCTTTGGAAAGTGGCCCCAACGTTCATCAACCTGGAAGGAATTTTCACGTACATGAAGGTACCCCAAGGCGTTCTAAAGGTTGTTTTCTCTTGGTCATCTGGGTGAACGAGAACCTGGTTATAACCAGACAAACCATCCAGTAAAGAGATTTTGTTGCATCCAACTACCTTTTGTAATATGTGGTCCATTTTTGGCAATGGGTAGTTGTCTTTTAGAGAAACCTTGTTCAAGTTTTGGAAATCAATGCAAAGCTTGATTTCCCCAGTTTTCTTTCGGGTTGGAACCAGATTTGAAACCCATTTGGGAAATCATAAGGGGACTATGATTTTAGCATCATACATCTTTTTGATTTATTTTTCTATCAAGGGAAGTAACTTGGGATTGATTCTCCTAAGTTTATGTCTGAAAGGTTTTTGATCTTCTTTTATCGAGATCCTATGTTGTATGATGCTTGTGTCATAAGATTTTAAATCTTCGTAACCCCAAGCAAACACGTCCGAATATTCCTTGAAAAGTTCAATGTATTTGAGTTTCTGCTCAGGGGGTAATGATTCAGAAAGTTTTACCATCTTGGGTTTCTCTTATGTCCCTATGTTACAGTCTTCAACCTCTTTACCATTGGCTTCGATTTTTGGTTTTTTAGCTACATCATTAAAACCAAATAAGTCTTCTAACATAACTAAACCCCTAGGTAAAAAATTACTCTTTAAATGCAAAACATCAGATTCTATCTCATCTTCACCTAACTCTCCTGAATCTATTTTATTTACACTATCATCTCCAAAATTAGATTTATTTACATTTTCATCATCATTTTCTAAGTCTATGTTTGTACACTCGAAATAATTTTTACATTGTAGAAAATCTTCAATTTCATCATCGTTCCCAAATACCTGCCAGTATCTGATGTTGTCTGGGACTATTAGTCTACACTTCACCTTCACTGTGTATGGGCGAGTGGAACGAAAAGTTATCTTGCATGTAGCTACTGACCTAGCTAACCCATTTGCTAAAATGTTCTGTCCCCTGAGCATCACCTACAAATCAACTTCAGTGAAACATTGAAGGGCATCCAAAACAACTTTCCTATAAGCTCTAAGCCTGGGATGTTTAGTTGCATACTCACCTTTAATTTGTTTGATGATTAATTCAGAATCGCCCCTTACCATGATTTGTTTGGCACCACCCTTCTTTAGTAGTTTCAGACCGAGCATCAAAGCTTCGTACTCAGCTATGTTGTTAGTGCATTGAAAGTTCAGTTTGTAAGAATGGTTCACCGAATACCTGGATTTTTGATTGTGCAACCAAACTCCTGCTCCAGCTCCTTCTTTTCTTACAACTCCATCGAAGTCCATGCTCGAAAAATCTACTGGCAATTCTTCACTTATTACATTTTCCTTTCTTTCTGCCTCAGTTATTTCTTGGCCTTCTTTCGGATCAAATGTATCTTCTTCCAGCTGAGCGATTTTTTCTCCCGTATCATCATTGTTATATAGGATGAATGAATATAGATCGGAGTGTGCAGAGTACAGAGGATAGTTGTGTGGCTTTTCTTGGTTGTTGACCATATATTTCATCAACGTTTCTCTGTACAGTCTTCTATGTTGCTCGAATACTGAGATGGTGGCATATGACATATCCAACTGCAAAGTGCCTTTCAACTTGGCCCCCCAAGACCTGGACAACAACATACCATATTTCGGGGGAATGTCCACGACCACAAAATCCATAACCATGCTTTTTGCTGGAATTTGAACTAGAGTGATACATAAGTCCTTGATCAACCCGATACATCTGAATTTGTTGGAGTCAAAAGAATGCAAATCTTTGTAAGGTCTGGTGACATCAAGTCCCAGTTTTTCCATCACTTCTTTAGGCATCAGGTTATGGGAAGCACCTGAATCTAACATAGCATTGTGCAGAATTAGGTCGTGTATATTAAGGCTGATGTAAAAAGGAGCGACAACACCAGTGTCAGTCTGACCATCAACTTCAGGGCCAAAAAGGAGTTCAGGTTTATCATCGATAAGATTTACTGTGTATGAATGATTCGTCGGTCCAACAGTTAAATCCTTCGTGCCTATATCGGGTTCCATGCTCAACGCTTTGATCACTTGTGATTGGTAAGCATCCTTACTCATCAACTCGGAAAGGGGAATGGGAATTTTCACCTTGCTAATTCCCCTTCGAGGCTGAAAGGAGTAGGTGCTCTGTTTTGGCTCAACAATTCTGGTATGTCCACTATAGTTTTCTGGGCAAAAGTACTTGGTCGGTTGGTTGATGAAACCTCAGTCTGGGTGGATCTTTGTAAAATGGTAGGGTTTCTTTTTGCTGGATTTTCAGCATTTCCTTTCTCAGGGATTTTCTTGGTAGAAGGCTCAGGGGATTTCTTGGTTTCGGTTGTTTTCTTCCTTTCAGTTACCTTTTTTAGGGAACTTTCGTCTATATTTTTACTTCACAGATTATACTTCCTGTGTACCTCCATAATGGAATTTTCAAATGCCTATTGTTCGGTCTCTTCAGCTTCTTTACTCACCTCTATTTGAGAAATAAGGAAAATTTATTGCTCCTCCTGAGTAAGGAAAATGGCTTCGTTATCGTGAATCCCCATGAGGTTTATGTGTGTGTCCTCTAATTCTTCAATTGTCTCTTCACCTTCATCGGCATATTTTTCTTGTAGAGGTGGTCTGATCTGTTGATCAGGACCCCTCTGTTCTCTTTGATCCCTAGGATCTCTCTGCCTGATTTGAGGAGGATTTCTTCCGAATTTAGGATTCTGAATTTGTGGGGCAGGTTGGTTTTCTCTAGGAGGATTTCTTTCGACTATAGTAAGTCTCTCCATCATCCTTTCCATTTCTCTAGCTAAGGAATCCAATTTGGAGTCAGAAGAATATTTGGAAGGTTCCTCTTTAATTGTGACTCTCCTTTCCGTCCTCTGTCGTGCCCTTCTAGCCCACAAGTTGGCCTCTACACTTATTGCGATTTTTTGCATGTCCTCCAGCGTGGTGGAGTTTCTTTCCCTTAATTGATATGACATATCAGCGTTAAAACCGTTAGGGAATTTTATCAATGCTAAACCTTGTGGGGGTTTAATATCGTCTGGAATCGCACTGTACAAATTGTTGAAGTGAGTGCAGTAGTCTTGTACTGTCTCACCTTGATTCCTTCTGATGTTTTCGTATTCTGACAAGATCTGGAGAGGAGTTTTCTTTACCTCCCATCTGTCCAAAAAACTTCTTTGAAACACTGTAAGGTCGAGCACTGAGGAAGCACACAAGCCTTTGTACCATTTTTTAACGTCCCCAGTCAGACTCTACGCAAAAAGTCTCATTTGAACGTCAGCTTCATCTACTTCCTGTAAGTCAAAGTAGTCATTCATTTTATCAACCTGTTGTTGTGTGTTCAGAGATCATGTACCATCGAACTGTGGGAGTCTCATTTGATAATCCTAGGGCATAGCGTGTAGAGGTGCGGCCAACACCAAGGGAGAATATCTGGCTTCCATGATAGGTGGAGGAGGTGGGACAGCAACCTGGATGATAGATGGGGCGGTGATAGAAGATGAAGAGGATGAGGGACTAGCTGGCACAGAGTGAGCAGTTTGGGGTTTTGCAGTGGGAGATGTTATTTCAGGAGTCTGGGGTTGCAGGATGGTTCGATCTAAAACGGTTTCAGTCACAAAGCTATCAGATTTCGTTCTAAACAGGCTTTGTTCAAAAATGGTGTCAAAGTCAAGATCTTGAAGGGCAACAAGTTCCTCTGGAGGAGAAGGCAACCTATGAAGGAGACTATGACTCACTGAACCTTCTGCAATGGTCTTCTTTCTGAGTAACTGTTTTGGATTATCAGTTGCTACTGTAGGTTCCGGGTCTGGGTGGGATCGAGTATAAGTTCTTTTAGGAGCCAGACTTTTATATTTTTATATATTTTTAATTTATGAGTCTGAAAATACTATGTACAAGCCTTTAACAACCTCTAAACATTATTTATTTTTCAGATTTATAATTTGTTCAGAAACAAAGTTTTCTTCTAGGGAAAAGAAACTGTAGGGTTGAAAGTTTGTTCTTTTCCCCAGTATGGTCATCACTATGTTAATGCTCTGTAAATCCTCTGAGGTTGTCGGAGTAGAAGAAATTTATGAGAGGCAACTTTATCCAACCACTTTGAAATTGGAATCTATCCCTACCAGCTTCAGAGATGGATCTCTCTGTATGATTTAGATATGTTTAACTTTGAGATATTAAGCTAGTTGAATAAAATAAGATTTAATGGTTTGTTGTTTTTGTTAAGTTGGTTGAACAAGGTTTTTTACGCCTCCATTGGGCTATGGGGTCTGTATTATAAAGATAGAAATCTAAACAGAAACTAAAATATTATTTTCACAAGGCAAGGTAATGCATTCATTGGATTCTTTAGCAGTAAAGTGATGAATAGCAAAAAAGATGATAATATCAATTAAAGTAAAGAAGCATTTAATAATTTCTTCACTTTAATATCAAAAAGATAAACGTTAAGATCTTTTAAAGTCGGAAACAGGGTATACAAAGATAAATCCTGCAACATGTGTTACTTTTAAAGGATTAGATTAGAAAACAATATGACAACTGAGCAAGAAGAACATTTAACATAGAGAAGAAAACATCACCAATGAATAACACGCGAGAATCCTGTGAAACGTCCCTTTGTATTACTGGAAGATCTCTTGATAAAAATTACAGTCTTTCTAGCTTACAGGGCGTAAATATCAACCCTTGGTACTTCAAAGTTTGAAGTATTTATAATCAAAAATTACATACGATCCTGTCATTAAATATCAGGACGTGGTAAATTCTAAATTTAGCTAACTAACTCAACAAGATACAAAAATTTAGGAACTGTTTGATGATGTGTTGAAACTTCATGCTGATTTCTGGGGTAAACCGTTGGTGAGGCCTCTACACGACCTCATCTGACTGGATAGTTGACTAGGCTTGGGCACCTCATCGCCTACTCAATCAAATTGCAAATCTCTTCCCATCGAAGGTGACTGGGAACAACGACTTTGAGTAGTCTTTGGTATACTTCATCCATCTCTGTATACTTGGCAAAAGTTGGCTTGACGATGAAAATGTACTGTATCTCGTGTTGTATGTTGATGTTTGACTGTAGAGAATTTAAGAATGCCTTGCCTGTGATACTGCCCTGTATTCCCAATAATTTCAAGCTATCTTTAGCCACAGTGGATAGTTTCTTTTTATAATCGGAAAGTGTCATTAATTTGTCATTTATGACTCTTAAACCAAGAAGTCCTTTCTTCTCTAGAGCTTCAATTTTGCTGAAGAATATTTGTACTCCTATGTCCATGGTCTGGACCTTTTCCTCTAGCAGTAGAAACAGTCCTCTTTTGGTCATGACCCTCTTGACCTCAAGGATGGTCTCCGCCCTATCTTCAATTTTCAAATCCTCTAACTCTTCTCTGGTTTTTGAATTCAGAAATTTAATGATCTCAGTGGCTTCTGTGGGCATCTCTCCCAGTTCTCCTCTTATTTTCACGATAGCCTGCTTACTTATTTGCACTAGTTCATTTTTCTCGAACATGATTTGAACCATAGGTCATATTTCATTTATAGACTTGGTGATATCCATCCAAACACTTTCCTTAACCTCAGCAAGTGTTTTGCCTGCCACTGTTTTCTTTTGAAGCTATTGCAATTCTTGTTTGAGCTTGTCCAATGTTTGTTTCTCCTTGGAGTAGCTGGTTTGGTAGGAAGACTTGAGTTCCTGAAGGTTCTCAATCTCCTTTTTAAGTCTACTAATCTTTGTCTCTTGCAAATTCATCTCTTCCATGGATTTCGCCAGTTCTATTGTCTTCTCCAAATTTGTCAGTGGAGTTGCTGAGGGAATTTCTGCTGGAGATATTGTGCTTACTCATGTGAGTGGAACTACGCTCAATGGAATGACTTCCATAGGCTTTGATTGTTCTTTCTCATTCACTAACCTTTCTAGTTTTGCTTCCATCTCTTTCAACTGTGCATTCTGCTCCATGATTAACTTGAGCATCTCATCATTTTCCCCTTCTGTCTTAGCTATCTCCTTTGCCTGTGCATCTTTCATTGGTGGCAGTTTCAACTGTTTCCTCAGAGATGTTATATCGGCATTTTTCTTTTTAAGCATCTCCTCAACTTCTTTTACATTCAAGGGGTCATACCCAATCTTGAGGACCAATTCTTCCAACGTCTTAATTCTGTTATCCTTTGCAAAGGATGATATATTTTCTAATTTCAGTTGTGTCTGGACATTGCTCAGAGATGCCTGTAATTTAGTGGTCGTAGTAGAAGCATTCGCCAACGTGGAGAAAACAATTTCTCTAGTTTGCCTGTGCAGATCCATTTCATCAGCAGGATGCACATCTTTAGTCTGAAACTTGAATGTTGCCCTTTTGTAATCGGTGATTACTTTCGGGTCTGGCACCTGTGCCTGTAGAAACGCCATGTGCATTCTACCCTCTTATGTATCGAATGCAGACAAGAGTCGGTGTTGTGTCATCGACGTCTGTTTCCAAAACTGAGCATAAGTACTGCTGGTCAGTGTCTGATTTTTCTTTTTGATCAAATCATACTTTTCAAAAACACTCAATTTTGGTCCTATTTTGCTTAGCTGGTCGACTGGTGGAGTATCCGTGGGCTTCTTGGAAAAAACTGTAGACATGATCTGCTTGTTGCTTGTGCTAAGAAGTGACTGATCATCCTTCATAGTTGTCGTGGATTGGATTCCCTTTTCACCAGCCATGTCAGGTGTGTTAGCAACATTACTTGTCTTTGGCATATGAATATCCAGGTCTGCAAATTGCACGAGAAGCACCCAGGCGTAGCACAGAAATGTCTCGCTTTAGGCTTCCAAGCAAGTGAGTGGGAAAAATTATGTTGTCAACGGCCTAGATCCATCTATAGAGCAGATCAACGGTCGGCGGGAAATCGCAGTTAGCGGAGTTGCGCCAGGATTAGTGTGATTGATAGTGCCTATATTACATGCAATAAAGGATATCAGTCGTCCATCCAAAGGACGCGTGGCGCGAGATCTAGTCACGTCGGTATTTCGGCATTCGGGAGTTCAAAGGGTGAGGGTTTCTCGTCATTTTACATCTTGAAACCCTGAACCCCAAAACGTCGAAAGCACCCAGAGTCAGGCCCACGATCATGGCACTCGATCACATCAAGCGAGCCTGGTAAAGGAGGTAGCCCTCTTCTAACGTCAAAGGCCATCTCGACCGTTCATCTGAAGGACGTGCGGTGCGATATCTAAGCCACAAGTGGGGCCTTTTCGAGATTTTCATGGTGAAAACGTCGAGGCCATCTCAGTCGTTCATCCATCAACGAGGCTCGAGTGCATTTAATTTAAAAAGGGCGCAGATCTGGACGGTCATGATCCAGGCTCTCAGATCCATGGACGAGGTCCAATTCTGCACCCCCTCCGTCATTTTTCCTTTAATGAGGGGGGGGGTTACAGAATCTAGCGCGCAACTCTCCAACGGCTGGGATCGGGGTGCCTAAATCAATGGTTGAGGCTTCATTCCGGACCCCCTTTGCCTTTCTGCCTTTAATCGGGGGGGTGGGTCCGAAATTGAACACGCACTTCTCCGATGGTCCAGATTGACATGCCTAGATCAACGGCTCTCGAGCCATTCTGGACCCCCTTGCTATTCTACCTTTAATGAAAGGGGGGGATCCAGAATGGCATGGGGCCCCCCTGCCTGTCATATCGCTTCCACACCATTCCCTCCTCAGTTCAGTGCCCTCTTGTATCATGCCACATCCACTCACATGGTCCCTCCTCGGTGCATCGTCCTCTCGCATCCCGCCAGGTGTCTCGCCCCCTAGTCATCTCCACCTCAGCACCTTCCACCATTCATGCGTAACCCTGCACTCCACGTTGCTTCCACCTACATCCTTTTCAGACCGTGTGGCATCCCTCAGTCGATGTCACATCTCCCACCACCGCCTCCGCAGTGTTCACACCTTCACCCCCCAGTCACACCCTTGTCCACATCCGCCACAGGGGTTCCCGCACAGCAGTGCAACTGTTCAGCTGACCCAGGTGGCACCAGGAGGAGGCCTCCACGTCCCAAGAGGCAGAGTTGACTAAGATTGTTCCTAATCTCTAGATAGCAATTATTGCAATCACTGGAGGCGGTTAAACATCGTCTCCACTATAAATGGAAATTTCGGTAGAGGACTAAAATCATGCCGATTCACCTGCAGGACAGTCAGGGGGTCGATTGCGTCTTCCAGAAGTGCACGATCATCCGAAGTCTGCATGCGTAGACTATCAAAAGCCATGCAGATGTAATGCTTTTATTGTTGTTTCTTGTTTTTGCTGCTAGGGTTTTGTTGGAGTATATGAAGGCGTTTTCGCCATTTTTGTAATCTATCAGTGGTAGAGCAAAGCTCCTGATTGTAAAGTTTTAACAAAGCTCCTGTTTTTGCTGCTAGGGTTTTTTTGGAGTATATGAAGGCATTTTCGCCATTTTTGTAATCTATCAGTGGTAGAGCAAAGCTCCTGATTGTAAAGTTCTCTGGTTATGTATCTGTATGTGAGATTTCTCGTTTTATGAAAGACAGTTTTCTTATTCCATCTAGCTTCATCTCCTACTGAGAGAGTTCATCATCGACTGAGTCGTGTGAATCTGTGTGACTGTGTTAGATAAAAAGGTTTATTGAGACACCGTTGTATTCTCCAGTATTGCTTACATCTGAGCGTAATAATTTCTTACGTTCAAGTTTCTTCTACGGGCTGTTAGAGGTTCGATGCCTACAGCAACTCCCAGCTTTTCCTCACAGAAATATTCCTCCTACTCACCCTTACTACAACTCATTGTCTGAAGTTTAACTTAGACCTTACCTACCTGTGCATGTCCAGTCTAGTTTCAGGATTAGAATGATATCGTTTTGAGTTTTCTTCCATTTGATCACCCTTTACAAACAAATCGTGACATAAAACGGATGGGTGTCGGGCTCTGCTCCTGCCGCAATCCAGGAGTGACTTATAACGCAAACATTTCTGGCACCGCTGATGGGGACGAAGTTGAAAATTTTCCATGAGATTGAATGACATTGAGCCTCTGATTCTGAAGGTGCATCAGGCATTAGAGCTTTTGAAGATTGCTACTGTGCACCTAGCGACTCCATTGTGATGACTCCACTGTGGCGAACCTGCCATGTAAATTGTGGCTTTCAGAGGCAGACATGCGCGGTCCCATCCACACTTACCTCTAGCTACACATGAAACTGATCTGGAGGCAGTTCTCAGAAAAGGAAAGGCCTCTGAAGGAGAAGCTTTCGTCGTCGAACCAGGTAATCCACCATCTCCTTCTGTAGGAACTCCTTTTTCTCCTCCTCAGTATCTTAGCAGAGCGTTTTCTGAAGTTTCCCGTTTCCTGAATTTTGGGAGTGTTCCTGCTGAGTTTTCCCCTCTTGGTCTGGGATTGGAGGGAGAAATCCTTGTCACTCCCCTCTCCCCTGAAGTTGTACCTTGGTGTATACCCAGGACCACAGAAGATTCCCCCACTCCTAGCTTTACCATTCCTCCTCTGGTTACTGTTGCCGCTTATGCACAAAGAGAATCATTTGTTGACTTAATCCCATTAGCCTTCTCCCTAAATCCCCTATTGTTTCACATTCCACTTAGCAACTCAGTCCCAGTATCCCCTTTTCGAGCTCCTTCTCCTCCAATTTCTCCTCCACCTAATATTCCCATGGAAGGAGCAAATCCCCCCATGACCAAAATGGAGGCTATAATAGCTGCTAGGTACGCCCCCCTTGTGTTACCTCAGCCTCTCAATGCCCTCCCAGCAGAGGGCTACCTCAAGCAATTGCCCAAGTTTATGGGAAAGGGGGACATAGCTGCGGAAGAACACCTTGAAGCCTTCTACAGTTTTACAGATGGTCATGTCATCATGCACGCAGATGTATGGATGAGGATTTTCATCCATAGTCTCAAAGGAGAGGCTAGGAAATGGTTTAGGGACTTGCCTCCTGGATCTATTGATGGTATTGAGGCTTTGGATAGTGCCTTTTTGAGAAAATGGGGAGACCAAAAGGATTTCATGTATTACATGACTGAGTTCGAGTCTTTGAAGAGAAAGGAAGGAGAGTCTGTCTCTGACTTCTCCAAAATATTTAATAAAATGTACAATAAGATCCCCACTGAGATAAAGCCCTCCGAAGCCTCTGCAAAGATCACTTATGCCAGCGCTTTTGATCCCAATTTCTGCCTCTTGCTAAGGGAAAGGAGAGCCACCACTCTGGCTCATATGCAGGACGCAGACGTGGAGGTAGAGTCGAACATATTAGTAGTTGACCGACTCAGGAACGAGGTTGACAGAGACGTATCCAGGAAAAGAATAAAGGCCTCCCCATCCCATTCCTCTCCTCTTCCCCTTCAAACGGATGAGGTAACTAAAGTAATAAAATCCCTTTCGGCTAGGATGGAGAGATGGGAGTTAGAAGGGAAGCCTACATATGGAGGCCCCCAGAATACTGATAACAAAGGTTTCAGGAGGCCTGGTAACAATATGCCACAGAATTTGCCAAAAGAACAAAGGAGCAGAGACAGGGAGGATCATAATATTCAGACCCCTCTCTAGAATAGCCTATTTTCTCATGAGGAAGGGGAGGAGATGGATGAACTCGACCCTGAGATCCACTGCATCGAGGACACCTCCCCTTTCCCCCATTTGACTCAATCTACATATGAAGAATCTCTTATCAACACTCATATTAATGAGTTGAGTAAAGGAGAAAAGGCCAGCAACACTCCTAACAGATACAATCTCAGGTCAAAAAATAAAGAAGGGAATTTTGATAGCCAGGATCAACCCCTCATAGCAGAAAGGCCTACTAAAGCTGCAGCAGCCGCTGCTAAAGAGAAGAAAACTTAGAATGCTTCCACAGCGGCCAAGGAACCTGTCTCAGAGGTAAGGGAAGCTCCTAAGTCTCTCTCCTCCTTTAATTTTGAGCATGAGATTCAGAAGATTAGAATTCCTGTACCCCTCTCCAAACTGGTTAAAAATGAAGACTTTAAAAGGTCCCTCTCCAAGATACTACAATATGAGCCCCCCCCAAGCCTTCCTTGGACTCTGTAAATCTCCAAGATGAAAATCCAGCAGTCGTCCTAGGTCCCATGGTAGAAGATAGAGATGATTCATCCCCTCCTTTCTACACATCCCTGAACATACATGATAAAGTGCTGCATAACTGCCTCATGGATTCAAGGGCTTCCCATAACCTCATGCCTAAAATAATAATGGAAGAATTGGGGCTGGAAGTGACGAGGACTAATCATGATTTGTACTCTTTCGATTTAAGGAGGGTGAAATGCCTACGAATCATCAAAGACTTGGCGGTCTCTCTGTTTCAGCTGCCCATGAAGAGTGTGGTCATGGACATTGTAGTGGACGATGTTCCTCCCAAGTTCGGGATGTTGTTGTCAAGATCTTGGATTAAAAATCTTGGAGGAACATTACATATGGATCTCACATATTCTACTATTCCATTCTTTGGAGGGGAACACAGGAGGCTATATAGAGAAGCACAGCTCGCCTACATTGTTAGCGATGAGAAAAACCCTACCAATCACCCTATCTTTGCGCTAGACACCGATTTGGGGTCTAGTTTGTTACAACTCACTGATGCTCATGAAGTCCCTTTCCAAATCAGAAAGAAACCCTTAGTTGATCACAGGGCTCCTCCTCCAATCACCTCTGTCTGGAAAAAAAAATTCAATGGTGTCGCTTCTAGCGAAGGCGCTGGCGTTGGAGTGGTCTTTGTGTCACCTTGTCAGGAAGACATATCCCTATCATACAAGCTTGAGTTTGAAGCGACTAATAATGTGGCAGAATATGAATCTCTTGTTTTAGGTTTAAGGGCTGCAAAAGAAATGGGGATTAAGGAAGTAGCAGTGTTCGGAGATGCCGAGTTGATTATCCAGCAAGTCAAAAACGCTTACCAGACTAAGCATCCTCGGCTCAAAGATTACAGAGAGGAGGTACGGGACTTGATTGACCATTTCTTCTTAGCTTTCAAAATATATTTTATTCCGATGGAACAAAATGCTTTGGTTGATTCTTTAGCTGTCTCAGCTAGCCGGTTCAGGATCCCTCTACCACCTATAGTCAAATATGATGTTGAAATAAGATATAGGCCCATTGTACCAGACAATGTCAAGCATTGGAAGGTTTTTGAAGATGATATTGAAATCGAAAGATGTCTCCAGTCTGTCGATGAATTTTCTGCGTTGCACATCGATCAGGATCCCGACCCCAAAGGTGACCCTCACCCTAAGGTGTTTTTAAATAAAATTGCTAATCACCAGATTATTCAGCTGCCTAGCAATCACATTCCGAGGGGATTAATCCCTTTAGAAAGATTGTTCAATGGGAATGATGTGGTAGTAAAGGGTAGGGTTTCAGATGAAGATGCTAACACAGCCGAGTGCAACATTGGCACACAGGAGGAGACTAAGTTTGTCAAGTTGTCGAGCAGTTTGACCAGGGAACAGAGGGCTGAATATACAGAGTTATTAAGAGAATTTTCCGATGTGTTTGCATGGACCTATGAAGACCTCAAGACATATGACACATCCTTCATTGAACACAAGATCCCACTGAAGGAAGGGGCTAGGCCATTTAGGCAGAAGCTAAGACAGATAAATCCCGTGTTGTTGCCTGTCATGGAGAAAGAAGTGAAGAAATTGTTAGAGGCCCAAATCATTTTCCCCTTGAGATATTCTGAATGGGTGGCCAATTTGGTCCCGGTGAGGAAGAAAAGTGGCGAAATCAGGCTTTGCATCGACTTTAGAAATATGAACAGAAGCTCAAGAAAGGACAATTACCCCCTTCCCAAGATGGAACACATACTGCAGAGGGTAACTGGTGCATCCAGGATATCCATGATCGATGGGTTTTCTGGCTATAATAAAATATCGGTCATGCCTGAGGAGAGGGAAAAGACAACCTTCACCACTCCTTGGGGCACATTCATGTATGCCAAAATTCCATTTGGACTAATGAATGCAGGAGCAATGTTTCAGTGAGCCATGGACATAGCCTTCATCGGGGAGAAAGACTAGTTTGTGGTGATCTACCTAAATGACATCACAGTCTTCTCTAGGTCTGATAAAGAGCACTACTGTCACTTAAGGAAAGTTTTCTCGAAATGTCGGAGGTTTGGCCTTTCCCTAAATCCCAAGAAGTCCTTGTTTTCTATGATTGAGGGAAAGTTGTTAGGCCATATAGTATCAGCAAAAGGAGTGAGAATTGATCCCAAAAGAGTAGAGGCAATTCAGACCCTGTCACTTCCCAGGTCTAAAAAGGAAATCCATACCTTTTTAGGAAAGATTAACTTTCTGAGGAGGTTCGTCTCAAATTTTGTTGAACTGGTGAAACACATCACAGCCATGCTCAGAAAGGGAAATGAAGTGAAATGGTCCGCTGAACCTAGGGAATCTTTTGTCCAAATTAAAAGAGCACTGACTGAGGCACCTATGTTGATCAGTCCTGACTATTCCAAAACCTTCCTAGTTTTTTTCTTTTGCTTCTCTTGATACAATACCAATGGTCTTATTGTAGAAGAATGAGGAAGGGCGAGAGAAACCCATTGCCTTCTTCAGCAAAGCATTAAGAGATGTGGAACTCAAGTATGAAATCATGGAGAAGCAGGCCTATGCCTTGGTGAAAGCTCTCAAAGATTTCAGAGTTTATGTCTTGCACTCAAAGGTGACCGCATACATTCCTTCAGCCTCTGTGAAGGACATCCTTGTACAGCCTGACATAGATGGGAGGAGAGGTAAGTGGATAGCCAATATCCTGGAGTTTGACTTGGAAATAAGGCCTACCAAATTTATCAAAGGTCAAGGCTTAGCCAAATTGTTGGCTAAAGAAAATTGCAAATCTTTGGGGGTAGATTTCATCAATGCATGTTCAAAAAATATGCAAAATCAGCTGTCTGATGTAGACCCTCAAGCAGAACCCTTGTTGGCTCGATGTCCTTGGTATAAGGATGTCATATATTTTCTGCAGGAGTTTCGGCCCCCAGATGGCCTGCAAAGAAACAAGGCAAGAGCCCTGAAGCTCAAAGCAATCAAATACTTCCTTGTTGACCGAATTGTATATTGGAAAGACCCCCTGGGGGTGATTTTAAGATGTATGAATCCACAAGAGGCTGAAAGGGTCATGGTTGAATTTCACAGCGGCCTATGCAGAGGGAATCACTTCTGGAAGACCACAACCTATGAAATCCTCGGGGCTGGGTACTACTGGCCGACCATATTCACTGACTTCTGTAGAAAGGTCAGAACCTGCATCCAATGCCAAAGATTTTTAGGAAAGCAACAGCTCAAATATCTACCTTTAAAGGTTGTAGTTGTTTCGAGACCTTTCCAGCAATGGGGCCTAGATTTCATTGGAGAGATCCACCCTACTTCCAGTGGGCAGCACAGATGGATCCTGACTGCCACATATTTATTTACAAAGTGGATTGAAGCTATCCCCACTAGGAGTGCTTCCCACAAGGTAATCATTGGATTCCTGGAAGACCTCATCACAAGGTTTGGCTGCCCAAGAAAGATTGTTATTGATAACATAGCCTCTTTCAAGGCTGAGCCGTTAGCCAAGTTCTGTGATAAATTTGGGATCAAACTGATTCACTCCACCCCATACTATCCCCAGGGCAATGGTTTAGCAGAGTCCTCCAACAAAAGCCTGATAAGGATCATCAAAATATTATTGGAGGACAAGAAAAAGGCCTGGAATTCAAAGTTGAAATTCACTCTATGGGCGGATCAAGTGACCACAAAGAGATCTACAGGCATCTCCCCTTTCCAATTAGTTTATGGATCAGAAGTTGTTTTCCCTTCTCAGCTAGCCATTCCTGTAGCGAAATTCTTTCAGGATTATCAAGAAGAGCTAAATGATATGATCAAAAGAATTTATCAATTGGTGGAGGTCCAGTAGGCCAGAGAGAAGGTAATGATCAAAATTCAGGACCGTCAGCAGAATATCAAGCAGGTTTTTGATAAGAAGGCCAAGAAGGAGGAGTTCCAGATAGGAGACTTGGTACTGAAATGGGATGCTCCTAAGCAATACAAGGGCAAGCACGAAAAATTTGAATCCCTGTGGGTCGAGCCCTTCAGAATCTCTGAGGTTTTCTCAAATAACACATACAGGTTGCAGGATTTGGAGGGTGAAGAGGTTTTCAACAGCCCAGTAAATGGGCATTTTCTAAAGAAATGTTTTGTCTGAGCCTTAGATGGCTCCTTTGTTTGTAAATACTGTCCTTTTGGTTCTTTGTTTAATTTTTATTTTTCGGCTTAGTAAATGACTCCATAGCCCAATAGCAAGGCATTGAAACTGCAAATGAGTTCTTAGAGCATCGCAGGGACGACCAGTCGGGGGGGTCTGAAAAACACCATCAGCCATCGATTAGTGTGCCTACCCCTGGATAGTAGATTTGTGCGCAATGTTTAAACAACATTCCAGACCCCCCCCCCCCACCGTTT
>SNQJ01S0085278.1:0-11024 GCA_010110895.2 Picea sitchensis | reverse complement strand
TAGATCTGAGCGTCGGCATCTCAGCCTTTCATTTGTGCACTGTCTTTAATCTGTGAGCGCGAAATCATATCTGTTCTGAAAACTTAGGATAAGTGCATTATGTGGGTTTTCCCAAGATTTCCCTGTTTTTTATCACCATGGAAGGTTAGACATCAAACCTTTAAACATCAAAGGTATGGTTCAACATCGATCATCATGCTTGTTTTATTGAGATAAAGCAAAATACCCTATGCTCTAACCTAATTACCTATGACATTTAGTCTAGATTAAACTGTTAGACTAAGAAATTACTCTATCCTGGGGTTATTTGACCAAGATTAGGCAGTTTGGTCAAATTTATTCACTAGCTAACCTAAATCACTTGGCTAAGATTAAATAGTTTAGCCAAGATTATTCGCTACTCCTATAAACATCAATTTAAAAGGGCTTGGCCATTCTTAAACTATATGGACCAAATCATTGTTATTGCATGGGGCTCTATTGAATTTCTTTTATGCCCTCTTTTATTCTTTTTCTTTCTTTTCTTTTTCTTTTTCCTTTCTTTTTCTTTTTCTCAAATTATTTGCAGAATGGAAAATCATTTGACAAACAAAAACACTAAAGTGATAACATTTTAGTCACTAGTTGATCCTATAAATTATAGGGTTATAATAGCGGCTCCTTGTGAAGTGCCAAGAATCATGTTTCCTGATGTTCTGAAAAACTTTCTCCACAGTTGCCTTTGTTGTTTGATTTGTTTTATTTTTGAAAATTTGATGACAATGTTCAATGGCTTAGGACCTTCTCTGCGGGCTTCAACCATCTGATCAAATTTATTCACTCAAAAACTTGGAAGCAAAATGAAAATGATTTGTACAATGGAAAACTGTGATTGAAGGTCCCTACTGAGGAGGTCAATAGTGCTTCAGCATTCTGTCATTCACAGGTCTTCCTGGTAGATTGGTCCCATCACTGTCATTGAGAAGGAAGGAATTATTTCCTCTGAATGCATGAATTATGTAAGGTCCCTTCCATATACTGTCGAATTTTCCATGCTTCCCCTTATCTTAATTTCGGGCATCCCATCTCAGAACCAAGTCACCTAGCTCGAAATCTTCTTCTTTAGTTCTTTTGTCAAAGATATTTTTATTGCTCTCCTGGACAACCTGAGTTTTGTTGTATACTTCTTCTCTAGACTGCTGCAAGTGGATCATCTGGTTTATCCTTCTTTGGGAGTCATTCGGCTTGGCTTGCATCTCTTGCAGCAGTTTCATGACAGGAACCCCTAAGGAGGTAGGAAAAACTGTCTTAGTGCCATAGACCAACTAATATGGAGACATACCAATTGACCTCTTGGTGGTCAGTCTGTCGGCCCACAGTGCGAAAACCAGCTTGTCATGCCATGACTTTTTGTTTTCTTGCAACGTCTTCTTAATAATGTTCACCAAGATTTTATTGGATGACTTCGTCAACCCATTTCCCTCGGGGTAATAGGCTGTGGAATGTCCCAAACCGATATGATATTGGTTGCAAAAATTTATGAGCTTCTTGGACCAGAAAGCTACTGCATTGTCAATTATAATCTTTCTTGGACACCCAAAACAAGACAAGAGATTATTTTCTAGAAATTTAATAATAACAGAATCAGTAGCTTGCCTGCTTGGTATAGCTTTGATCCATTTTGTGAAATAGTCCGTAGCAGTAAGAATCCACCTGTGCTTATTTCTCCATTATTTTATAATTCAAAGAAACATATCTTAAATATTTACTGAAAAAGGCTATGGGTTGTTCATACCCTTCGTTGTTTTTCTGTAGTAATATTGTTGCAATGGTATGTTCAGAAGCGAAAGAGAAAAGGTAAAAATCTTTGGTGAAGTCAGGACTGATCAAGACTAGAGCCTATGTGAATGCATGTTTCACTTTTTCAAAAGACTGATTAGATTCAGTGTCCCATTTTATTTTTGTGTCATTTTTTAACATGTTTGTGATGTTCCTGAGAAGCTCAGCCAGGTTAGGTATGAATCTTCTCAGAAAGTTTATTTTTCCAATGAAAGACTGTAACTCTTTGATATTCCTTGGGTGTTCCAATTTCTGAATGGCCTCTATTTTGCTGGGATCTATCTTAATTTCGTCCTTAGAGATTATGTGTCCCAACAGTTTACCTTCCTCTAATATGAAAAGGCTTTTCTTAGTATTCATAGAAATCCCAAATTTCCTGCATTTCTCAAACACTCATCTGAGATGTCGTAAGTGCTCATCATCGGACTAGGAATAAACAGTTACGTCATCCAGATAAATGAAAATAAATCTGCCAAGTTCTTCCACAAAAGCGATGTCCATCGCTCTTTGGAAAGTGGCCCCAGCGTTCATCAACCTGGAAGGAATTTTCACATACATGAAGGTACCCTAAGGTGTTCTGAAGGTTGTTTTCTCTTGGTCATCTGGGTGAATGAGAACCTAGTTATAACCAGACAAACCATCCCGTAAGGAGATTCTGTTGGATCTAGCTACCTTTTGTAATATGTGGTCCATTTTTTGCAATGGGTAGTTGTCTTTTAGAGAAACCTTGTTTAGGTTTCGGAAATCAATGCAAAGCCTGATTTCCCCAGTTTTCTTTCAGGTTGGGACCAAATTTGAAACCCATTTGGGAAATCGTAAGGGGACTGTGATTTTAGCATCATACATCTTTTTGATTTATTTTTCTATCAAGGGAAGTAACTTGGGATTGATTCTCCTAAGTTTATGTCTGAAAGGTTTTTGATCTTCTTTTATCAGGATCCTATGTTGTATGATGCTTGTGTCATAAGATTTTAAATCTTCATATCCCCAAGCAAACACGTCTGAATATTCCTTGAAAAGTTCAATGTATTTGAGTTTATGCTCAGGGGGTAATGATTTGGAAAGTTTTACCATCTTGGGTTTCTCTTTTGTCCCTATGTTACAGTCTTCAACCTCTTTACCACTGGCTTCGATTTTTGGTTTTTTATCTACATCATTAAAACCAAATAAGTCTTCTAACGGAACTAAACCCCTAGGCAAAAAATTACTCTTTAAATGAAAAACATCAGATTCTATCTCATCTTCAATTAACTCTCCTGAATCTATTTTATTTACACTATCATCTCCAAAATTAGATTTTTTTACATTTTCACTATTTACATTGTAGAAAATCTTCAATTTGATCATTGTTCCCAAATACCTGCGAGTATCTGATGTTGTCCGGTACTGTCGGTCTACACTTCACCTTCACCATGTATGGGCGAGTGGAACGAAAAGGTATCTTGCATGTAGCTGCTGACGTAGCTAACCCATCTGCTAAAATGTTTTTTCCCCTGGGCATCACCTGAAAATCAACTTCAGTGAAACATTAAAGGGCATCCAAAACAACATTCCTATAATCTCTAAGCCTAGGATGTTTAGTTGCATACTCACCTTTAATTTTTTTGGTTATTAATTCGGAATCGCCCCTTACCATGATTTTTTTGGCACCACCCTTCTTTAGTAGTTTCAGACTGAGCATTAAATCTTCGTACTCGGCTATGTTGTTAGTGCATTGAAAGTTTAGTTTGTAAGAATGGTTCTCCAAATACCTGGATTTGTGATTGTGCAACCAAACTCCTGCTCCAGCTCCTTCTTTTCTTACAGCTCCATCGAATTCCATGCTCCAAAAATCTGTTGGCAATTCTTCACTTATTACATTTTCCTTTCTTTCTGCCTCAATTATTTCTTGGCCTTCTTTCGGATCAAATGTATCTTCTTCTAGTTGAGTGATTTTTTCTCCTGTATCTCCGTCGTTATATAGGATGAAGGAATCTAGATCGGAGTGTGTAGAGTACAGAGGATAGTTGTGTGGATTTTCTTGGCTGTTGATCATATATTTCATCAGTGTTTCTCTGTACAGTCTTCTATGTTTCCCGAATACTGAGATGGTGGCATATGACATATCCAACTGCAAAGTGCCTTTCAACTTGGCCCCCCAAGACCTGGACAACAACATACCATATTTCAGGGGAATGTCCGCGACCACAACATCCATAACCATGATTTTTGCTGGAATCTAAACTAGAGTGATACATAAGTCCTTGATCAACCTGATACATCTGACTTTGCTGGAGTCAAAAGAATATAAATCTTTGTAAGGTCTGGTGACCTCAAGTCCCAGTTTTTCCATCACTGCTTTAGGCATCAGGTTATGGGAAGCACCTGAATCTAACATAGCATTGTGCAGAATCAGGTCGTGTATATTAAGTCTAATGTAAAAAGGAGCGACAGCACCAGTGTCAGTCTGACCATCAACTTCAAGGCCAAAAAGGAGTTCAGGTTGATCATCGGTAAGATTTAACGAGTCTGAATGATTCACCGATCCAACAGTTAAATACTTCGTGCCTATATCCAGTTCAACGCTCAACGCTTTGATCACCTTCAATCGGTAAGCATCCTTACTCATCAACTCGGAAAGGGGAATGAGAATTTTTACCTTGGCTAATTCCCCTTCGAGGCTGAAAGGAGTAGGTGCTCTGTTTTGGCTCAGCAATTCTGATCTTTCCACTATAGTTTTCTGGGCAGACGTACTTGGTCGGTTGATTGATGAAACCTCAGTCTGGGTGGATCTTTGTAAAATGGTAGGGTTTCTTTTTGCTGGAGTTTCAGCATTTCCTTTCTCAGGGATTTTCTTGGTAGAAGGCTCCAGGGCTTTCTTGGTTTCGATTGTTTTCTTCGTTTCAGTTACATTTTTTTGGGGAACTTTTGTCTGTCTTTTTACTTCACAAATTATACTGCATGTGTACCTCCATAATGGCATTTTCAAATGCCTGTTGTTCGGTCTCTTCAGCTTCTTCACTCACCTCTATTTGAGAAAGATGGAAAAGTTCTTGCTCCTCCTAAGTAAGGAAAATGGCTTCGTTATCATGAATTCCCATGAGGTTTATGTGTGTGTCCTCTAATTCTTCAATTATCTCCTAACCTTCATCAGCATAGTTTTCCTGTAGAGGTGGTATGATCTGTTGATCAGGACCCCTCTATTCTCTTTGATCCCTAAGATATCTCTGCCTGATTTGAGGAGGATTTCTTCTGAAGTTAGGATTCTGAATTGGTGGGGTAGGTTGGTTTTCTCTAGGAGGATTTCTTTCGACTATAGTAAGTCTCTCCATCATCCTTCCCATTTCTCTAGCTAAGGAATCCAATTTTGAGTCAGAAGAAGATGTGGAAGGTTCCTCTTTAATTGTGACTCTCCTTTCCATCCTCTGTCGTGCCCTTATAGCCAACAGGTTGGCCTCTACACTTATTGCGCTTTTCTGCATGTCCTCCAGGGTGGTGGATCTTCTTTCCCTTAATTGATACGACATATCAGTGTCAAAACCGTCAGGGAATTTTATCAATGCTAAACCTTATGGGGGTTTAATATCAGCTGGAATCGCATTGTACAAATTGTTGAAGCAGGTGCAGTAGTCTTGTACTGTCTCACCTTGATTCCTTCTGATGTTTTCGTATTCTGACAAGATCTGGAGAGGATTTTTCTTTACCTCCCATCTGTCCATAAAATTTCTTTGAAACACTGTAAGGTCAAGAACTGAGGCAGCACGCAAGCCTTTGTACCATTTCTTAATGTCCCCAGTCAGACTCTGTGCAAAAAGTCTCATTTGAACGTCAGCTTCATCTACTTCCTGTAAGTCAAAGTAGTCATTCATTTTATCAACGTGTTGTTGTGTGTTCAGAGGTCATGTACCATCAAACTGTGGGAGTCTCGTTTGATAATCCGGGGGCATAGCGTGTAGAGGTGCGTCCAACACCAAGGGAGCATATCTGGTTGCCATGATAGGTGGAGGAAGCCGGACAACAACCTGGATGATAGATGGGGCGGTTATAGAAGATGAGGAGGATGAGGGACCAGCTGGCACAAAGTGAGCGGTTTGGGTTTTTGCAGTGAGAGATGGTATTTCAGGAGTCCGGGGTTGCAGGATGGTTCGATCTAAAATGGTTTCAGTCACAAAGCTATCAGATTTCGTTCTAAACATGATTTGTTCAAAAATGGTGTCAAAGTCAAGATCCTGAAGGGAAACAAGTTCCTATGGAGGAGAAGGGGACCTATGAAGGAGACTATGACTCACTGAACCTTCTGCAATGGTCTTCTTTATGAGTAATTGTTCTGGATTATCAGTTGCTACTGCAGGTTCCGAGTCTTGGTGGGATCGAGTATAAGTTCTTTTAGGAGGCAGATTTTTATATTTTTATATATTTTTACTTTTATGAGTCCGAAAATACTATGTACAAGTCTTTAACAACCTCTGAACATTATTTCTTTTTCAGATTTATAATTTGTTCAGAAACAAATTTTTCTTCTAGGGAAAAGAAACCGTGGAGTTGAAATTTTGTTATGTTCCCCAGTATGGTTGCCACTATGTTAACGCTCTGTAAATACCCAAAGGTTGTCGGAGTAGAAGAAATTTACGAGAGGAAACTTTATCCAACCACTTCGAAACTGGAATCTAGCCCTACCAGCTTCAGAGAGGGATCTCTCTGTATGATTTAGATATGTTTAACTTTGAGATATTAGGCTAGTTGAATAAAATAAGATTTAATGGTTTGTTGTTTTTGTTAAGTTGGTTGAACAAGGTTTTTTATGCCTCCATTGGGCTATGGGGTTTGTATTATAAAGATAGAAATATAAACAGAAACTAAAAGATTCTTTTCATAGGGCAAGATAATGCATTCATTGAATTCTTTAGCAGTAAAGTGATGAATAGCAGAAAATATGAGAATATCAATTAAAGTAAAGAAGCATTTAAGAATTTATTCACTGTAATATCAGAAAGATAAACATTAAGATATTTTAAAGCCGGAAACAGGGTATACAAAGATAAATCCTGTAACATGCATTACTTTTAAAGGATTATATTAGAAAACAATATGACAACTGAAAAAGAAGAACATTTAACATAGAGAAGAAAACATCACCAATGAATAACACGCAAGAATCCTGTGAAACGTCCCTTTGTATTACTGGAAGATCTCTTGATAAAAATTATAGTCTTTCTAGCTTACAGGGCATAAAGATCAACCCTTGGTACTTGAACGTTTGAAGTATTTATAATCAAAAATTACATACGATCCTGTCATTAAAGATCAGGACGTGGCAAATTCTAAATTTAGCTAACTAACTCAACAAGATTCAAAAATTTAGGAACTGTTTGATGATGTGTTGAAACTTTATGCTAATTTTTGGGGTAAACCGTTGGTGAGGCCTCTGCATGACCTCGTCTGACTGGATAGTTGACTAGGCTTGGACACCTCATCGCCTACTCGATCACATTGCAAAGCTCTTCCCATCGAAGGTGACTAGGAATGACGAATTTGAGTAGTCTTCGGTATACTTCATCCATCTCTGTATACTTGGAAAAAATTGGCTTGACGATGAAAATGTACCGGATCTCGTGTTGTATGCTGATGTCTAACTGTACAGCATCTAAGAACGCCTTGCCTGTAATATTTCCCTATATTCCCGAGAATTTCGAGCTATCTTTAGCCACAGTGGCTAGTTTCTTTTTATAATCGAAAAGTGTCATTAACTTGTCATTTATGACTCTTAAACTAGGAACGCCTTTCTTCTGCAGAGCTTCAATTTTGTTGAAGAATGTTTGTACTCCTATGTGCATGTTCTGGACCTTTTCCTCTAGCTGTAGAATCAGTCCTCTTTTGGTCAGGAACCTCTTGACCTCAAGGATGATCTCCGTCCTATCTTCAATTTTCAAATCCTCTAACTCTTCTCTGGTTTTTTAATTCATAAATTTGATGATCTCAGTGGCTTTTGTGGGCATCTCTCCCAGTTCTCCTCTTATTTTCTCGATAGCCTACATACTTCTTTGCACTAGTTCATTTTCCTCGAACATTATTTGCACCATAGGCCATATTTCATTTATAGACTTGGTGATATCCATCCAAACACTTTCCTTGACCTCAGTGAGTGTTTTGCCTGCCATTGTTTTCTTTTGAAGCTGTTGCAATTCCTGTTTGAGTTGGTCCAATGTTTGTTTTTCCTTGGAGTAGCTGGTTTGGTAGGAAGACTTGAGTTCCTGAAGGTTCTCAATCTCCTTTTTAAGTCTACTAATCTCTATCTCTTGCAAATTCATCTCTTCCATGGATTTCGTCAGTTCTACTGTCTTCTCCAAAATTGTCAGTGGAGTTGCTGAGGGAATTTTTGCTGCAGATACTGTGCTTACTCCTGTGAGTGGAACTGCGCTCAATGGAATGACTTCCATAGGCTTTGATTGTTCTTTCTCCTTCACTAGCCTTTCTAGTTCTGCTTCCATCTCTTTCAACTGTGCATTCTGCTCCATGATCAACTTGAGCATCTCATCATTTTCCCCTTCTGTCTTAGCTATCTCCTTCGCCTGTGCATATTCCGTTGGTGGCAGTTTCAACTATTTCCTCAGAGATGCTATATCGGCATTTTTATTTTTAATCATATCCTCGACTTCTTTTACATTCGAGGGGTCATACCCGATATTGACAACCAATTCTTCCAACGTCTTAATTATGTTATCCTTTGCAAAGGATGATATCTTTTCTAATTTCAGTTGTGTCTGGACATTGCTCAGAGATGCCTGTAATTTAGTGGTCGCAGTAGAAGCATTCGTCAACGTGGAGAAAACCATTTCTCCAGTTTTCCTGTGGAGATCCATTTGATCAGCAGGATGCACATCTTTAGTCTAAAACTCGAATGTTTCCCTTTTGTAATCGGTGATTACTTTCGGGTCTGGCACCTGTGCCTGCAGAAACACCATGTGCATTCTACCCTTTTTTGTATCGAATGCAAACAATAGTTTGTGTTGTGACATCGACGTCCGTTTCCAAAACTGAGCATAAGTACTACTGGTCAGCGTCTGATTTTTCTTTTTGATCAGATCATACTTCTCCAAAACACTCAATTTTGGTCCTATTTTGCTCGGCTGGTCAACTGGTGGAGTATCCGTTGACTTCTTGGAAAAAACTGTAGACATGATCTGCTTGATGCTTGTGCTAATAAGTGACCGATCATTCTTCATAGTTGTCGTGGATTGGATTCCCTTTTCACCTGACATGTCAGGTGTATGACTGGTTTTTCGCCTTTTGGTGTGCAATTGGAAATCTTCAGCTGAGACTTCGGTGATGGAAGGTGAAGTATCCTTCCTGGGTCTTTTCTCCTTGGGGACCTATGGTGTAGTAGTCTGTGAGACGATGAATGAAGGGTCCTGCTGTTCAATCTCAACCAGAGTGTTCATCTCCCATTCTGTTTGATTTACGAACTTTTCTATCTCGGGCTTGGGTGTATGAACATATGGCACATTCTTATTTTTAACCCTCATCTCAGAAATTGCCCCGCATGGATCATAGTTCCATATGTAACTAACCTGAAACTTCATTTCTCTCAACAGTCTGTCTTCTTCCTCCCCGACGCCACGACTATTACAGATGAAATACCTAATCTTCCCTTTAATTCTAAGATGTTGCTTCTTTTTTAGAGACACAAAATGTATGTCATATGAGTTAATCATTTGCCTTATGTACTCCATAGAAAATATCCTCACTGGTAGATACTCCATAGCAAATATACTATGATCTCGGTGTGGTCTTGGTAAAGATACAAGTCTCTAGTTTTTGCAAGGTCTGAGAGGTGTAAGATCCTCTGAATCTCCTCATTGATTCTTGGTTCAGGTCTGCCATTGAGCATGCTCACCACTGGATGGTAAAACTACTCGATAAATTGTTTGAAACTAAATTCTTCTGAATTTTGTCTGAGTAGCGAAGTCCAAGTTGTTATCGCCTGCGGCCTCCTGTCCTCGTCCGTCTTCTGCATTGAAAAGGAAAATTTGTCCGCCTGAAAGAAAGTGAACATGTAGGCCAATATTGAGGAATACCGGAACATGCCCTCCGTGGCGAAATTTGAGAACTTCTCATGCATACTATCCGCCGAGAAAGTGTTGTAGTCGAACTAAGTTGTGGGTCTTTCTTCTGTGGAGAAAATGGACAGAAAACCCAATATAGGTTCATCCACCCATTGATCGGAAAAATACCCAAGCAGAGCACAGAGCGACGAGATGACTTGGTTTCCCTTCACTGAGAACAGGGAGGAAGGATAGGGGGGATTTGATTTGGGGAGATGATCAACCTGTGGAAGGAAAATTTTGAAAATCTGGGCTCTCTAAGGGAAATACAGCTTCTGGTACATCTCTGTTATGACTTCGAGATTAAACGGTGAGGCGGATTCAGCTCTGGGTATCTGCATCATCCGATCAATGGCCTCTGGTGTGATGAAAAACAAAGTTTCTCTTGACGAATACACTAAGGGTATATGGTCGGGGATGTAATGGGCCTGGCATTTGAGGGCAAATTCATGGAAATGGTGAACCTAGGGGAAAATATACAGAGGAAGGTTGGATTGCCAGAGCCCAATTTCATTGCTCTAATCTAAGAAGATATCATTTATCCATGATCGCAAATCTGCAAAGTCAAATTCGCACCTGGTGTCTACGATTAAATGATCTTTGTCAGCCAAATGGATCATGTCGAGGTCGACAGGAGGCAGGAGGAAAGGATTTTCCTCGGCTTCTTCTTTCTTGGATTTTGGCGCCATCACTGTGAAAATACCTGCAAATAAAACAAAAAGTTAGTGGGGATGACTGTGGTTTTGGACGGCTGACTGAAACAGAGAGAAGACAGGGAAAAATATTCTCTGGTGTGACAACAAGGTAAACAATGGGAGAATGAAAGGAAAAGGTAGTTTTGAGAAAACGGATACCCGTTGGGCGCGGGAGACAGCTCATTCAACTAACGGATAAATTAGCCTATAATAAATTTCCAACGGGTCTTTTGGAGCGTGAAATGGCTGGTGACAACTGTTGGATTACTAAGAGGGGGGGTGAATCAGTAATAACGTAATTATAATCTCTTTTCTTCAAATGTTATATCAATGTAGAATTATTATCCAATAATGAGCAGTAATAAATAAACAATCACACGCATGCACAGTACACCAGTGTTTTACGTGGAAACCCAAATCGGGAGAAAAC
>SNQJ01S0085276.1:21289-34338 GCA_010110895.2 Picea sitchensis | reverse complement strand
TGGTGATCTTGGTATCTAGCAGTGACCAGAGGCTCAATTGGAATGTGATGAGGAACCGACTGTCACGTTCTGAGATAATGGTTTGTCGGATCCCAAAATGTACCCATACTTGTTCAAAGAATAGCTTGGCAATGACTTCTGATGTGACGTTCTTCTTCCAGGTAGCTAGAATCGCCATCTTGGAAAAGCGATCAACAACAAAAAAAACACAGTGATTTGACATGTAGTCCATTGACATGGATTCCCACAACCTGTCAAGAGTAGGAAGAGGGGTGTACAGGCCCTATTTCGTAGTGGTCGGTTTGGCAATAGTGCAGGTGGTGTAGGACCTGATATACTTGCCGACATCTTGTCAAATTTTTGGCTAGTAGAAATGTTTTTGCAACATTGCCACTATCTTTTCGACGCCAAAGTGTCCTGCCACCTGACTGTAGTGAGCCTCCCAAATCATCTTCGCGCGATTGCTTGATGGAACGCCGAGATGGCCTAGATGACACAAGAAGTCGTCTTGAAGATGGGAATTAGTGACCACTGAGTTGGAGCCCAACATTTGGTAGGTGGTGGAGAAGTCAGGGTCTGTCTCGTAGAGATGGGGCGATCTGGAGGTCTCTTGGCCGCAATATTCTAGCACCGTGGTGAGTGCTGTGACTAGAGGTCAATTGAGGAAATCAACAACTCAGTTGCTACTTCCAGTTTTATTCTTGATGTTGAGGTGGAATTGTTGTAATTATGTGTACCACTTATGATGGCAGTCATTTTGAAATTTCCCTTGGGTATTCATGAACTGTAGTGGTTTGTGATCAATGTGGATGACTGTCTCATTCCAAGAATGTAATGTCTCCACGGGCGACAAGCTTGCACAATGGAGTACATTTATTTTTCATAAGTATGTTACTTACGAACAACATCTGATAGTGTCTCACTATGATATGCCATGGGGTGGTTGTGTTGAGTGAGAACGACGCCCACATCATAGTCTGAAGCATTTGTCTCGATCCCAAAGGAATGTTGCAGGTCGAGTAATGAAATTACTGGGGATGAACACAAACACTTATTCAAGTCATCGAAGGCTTTTTGTTGGGACATTTCCCACAAAATAATTTTCTTACCTCCACCCCTGGTTACTTGGTTGAGGGCCCATGCGATATGAGAGAATCCCAACACGAACCTGCGATAGAAATTGGCGAAGCCCAAGAAGCTCCAAAGTTCAATGAGTGTGGTTGGGGCTGGCCTATCACGGATGACCTGGATCTTGGATGGTTCCACATGCACACCATGTCGATCAACGATGTAGACTAAGTAATGGACTCTGTCCATGGTAAAGGATCATTTTTCCAAGTTTGCATATAGTTTTTGCTGCCACAGGGTGTGCATAACCTGTTGAATATGCTACAAGTGTTGCACCCAAGTCTTGTTGTAGATGAGGAAGTCATCCAGATACACCACTACAAAAGTATTGGTGAAAGGTCGTAGTATATCGTCCATCATCCTCATAAACGTTGTTGGAGCATTTGTCAAACCAAAGGGCATGACCAACCATTAAAAAAGACCTTCTTTTGACTTGAAGGTGGTCTTCCATACATCTGTCTGTTCTATTGGGACCTGGTGATAGCTAGACTTCAGATCAATCTTACTGAAGTATTTGGCCCCCGTGAGCTGATCAAGGAGGTCGTCGATTTGGGGAATCGGGTACCAGTTTCAAAATGTAATTTTATTCAGAGCCTGGTAATCAATGCAGAGTCGTCAGGTCGCATCTTTCTTCTGCACTAGCACGATTGGGCTCCCACAAGGCGATGAGATGAGACATATGTGCCCCTTGTGGAGCAGTTCTTGGATCTGCCTCTTTATCTCCTCATTTCTAATAGAGAGCGGCGGTAGACTGACCCATTGGTTAGCGGTGTGCCTAAGGTCATATCGATGGGATGCTTGACCTGGCAATGCAGAGGTACCCCGGTGGGAGAGGAGAAGATATCTGATTATTCCTCTACAATCTTACTCACTTTATTCTGTTGTGTGGATAGATCGATCGCGGAGCTCCTAGATGTGGCTATGATCTTTCGTTCACTCTAAGAGCGAATCACAAAGAAGACAATTTTCACAGTCTAAGAGATGACCTTCCTGCATTACTTGGAAGAGATCAAGGAAATAACACTAGCAGGTACTGCCTCGGGTATCTTGTACAATTTCTTATTCAAAGTAATAATAACACTACGAGGCCTAGACTCATATACAACATGACATTTCCATAAATAAGGTTGGCCCAAAAGAACATTACAAAATTTGAGAGGAGCAACATCACACAATACCTCGTCTTTAAAGGGATTTATGTCGTATGATAATCGACATTGTTGGTTGACACGAAGATTGCTTCCTTGGCAGAGCCATCCAATGGTGTAGGGTTGTGGGTGCGGCATTGTTGGCAGGGCCAACCGCTTGACGACCTCTGCTGAGATGATTTTCTTCCTGCTACCGCTATCAACGATGAAGTGCAGCGGGGTGCCTTTTACCCACATCTTTGAATGAAAGAGGCCCTCGCCTTCTTCTGGCTCGTCTGGTTCACTAGGCTGGACCTTGGTGGTAGAAACGATGGCATTGGGTTCCACATCAATGATCCATATTCACTTTTCTAGTTCTGAATCAGAGTCAAAACCCACATATGATTCAGAGGCTTTCACTTCAGCCACCAATGACTTCTTTGAGTGGGAGTCAACAGTTTTATGCCAAGGGCTCTTATGGAAGTCACACCACTTCCCGGTATCTTTCATTGTCTTTCCGGTGTCCTTCTTTGCTTGCGTCTTGGACTGGTTGTCTTGATACTGTCGATATTTTCTCTGTCCCTTTTTTTGTGGGTTGGGGCCACCCCTTCCTGTCTTTTTCTTTGAGGGGTTCCCAGGCCCAAATTTCCGCGTCTTTTGTTTGAACTTCTGCTCGATTTTGACGGCATATGAGTAGGCCATGCCCAAGGATGAGATGTCCAGAAATTCCATTTTGGTCTAGATGTATCTATGCAGAGCACCACGATACTTGAGAACCATATGTCACTCTGAATATTTGATACCGAGCTTGGTGTGCAAGGTATGGAATATATTTGTGAAATCTGGCACTACTTGGTCTCTTTCTTGCTGCGGTGTGGTCCATTTGGTATACAAGTCGTCATAACTTCCAACGGGGTAGTATTGTTCCTTAATAGCATCCATGAAGGATTCCCAGGTTCTCGCGACTATAAATAATGAGGTTCCTCTGTTTCCTTTTTCTCACGGAAAGTTTCCCACCAATCTTTGACATGGGGAAAAACTTTGAGGAGTGAAAAAGTAATATTTTCTCTATTCGAAAAGTTATGGACAGAAAATAACCCTTCTAGTAGATTCAACCACTTGTCTACAACATATGCATCTATTTGACCTTCAAATATAAGAATATTGAAGTTGATTTGTACCTTGAAAGGGGCGACAACTCTGCTCGAGGAAGATGTGTCGCATGTTAGTAGTCGTCGAAGGATTTGTGCGAAACTATCCATCATCGCGTTCTTCTGTTGCATGAGGGATTCCTCAAGAAACATTTTGAAAGGATATCATGTCCCATCATCTTTATTTTCTCCTTCCATGAAAGGTCGCTTGGGCATGTGAGAGCCTTTTTCCTCAAGAGAAACAAGCTCTAGACCCAATTCTTTGTACCTTGACCTCGTTGGGGACATGCATTAAGACGATAAGGACAAGACCGCTCTGATACCACTGATCCGGATTTTATGAGCAGAACGAAATGAATACATATTATTAAAATATTCTTAACATAGAATAACAGAGATAGAGTAAAACTGGTTTTCTATTCAATAAGGAAATAAGCTGAAACTGTAAAATGCAGTGGAAAACAAGCTTGTTGGAATGGTGGAGACTTATCTCTAAGAAGAGATGTGATGGTTGTGCTCATTCGTAAGAATATGATTACAATGAGGCTCTGAAGGCCTTTATACAATAAACAGTAATTTCAAAAACCCTAGACATCCAAAAACCTAACCCTAGGAGATGAAGCACCAAAAGTCATGTGGGCGTCGTTTGGGTAAGTTAGTACATCAACTTCCTAGGGTCGTAAACTTTTGCATACGATCTCTATTTTAGGCGAACAATAGACCGTTGGAAATATATCGTCGAGGATATTCATTTTGGTGGCTCAATCATATCATTTGGCTAACATTGACAAGCTCTATCCCGAAAAACCTTCATTTAGGCCCTCGAAGTTAAAAACTGCTAAAAATAGTAAATTGCAAAATTTGCCAGAAAACTGTTTCGAGCGAGATGGAAAAGGTGGGTGGCCACCGATATCCACCTATATCAGGATCCATCTTTTCAATCTTCATACTTGAAACTTTCAACCTGAATTTGAACCATAAATTTTCACGAGTTGTAATAATGAAATCTAATTGGAGATGTAAGATGAACTCTAATCTTCTATGGGACCATTCATTGCATGAGCATAATCTATCCAAAAGGAACTATGTCCATCATGTCCATGGATACATCGTCAACTTGCAGGGATCACCATAGAGAACGATTTCCCCTTTTTATTTTGTTAGATGCAATATTAGTGAATAAGTTTCACCTGTTAAAATACCTACAACAATATCACAAAAACAAAGGTTATTTTCATCAAAATCTATATTTACTCCAAATCCATTTCGGATGAGTGTTTCCTGTGCACGGGTAAGTCCAAAGAATTCCTTCTTTTCCCATTTTTCTAGAATCTCGATTTTCAGTTGACATTCTTTAATCTCTTCAATGAGGTTTTTTGAGAGATATTGCTCAATGTTTTATTTGGTAATGCTTTGGAGCAGTTCTTTCCCTTCAGAAGAATTGACAGATAGAGCTGTCACATTGATTTATTTTCGATGCTCATCTATGTTATATATAGTGTGAATATCTTTCATGTTTGACCAATTTAAAAGCTTGCATTCATCATTGATATCTTTTGTGGGAACTGATGATTATACAAGAAAATACTCCCTTTTAGTTTTTAATTCCTCTGACAAATGTCTTAAGGGAATGTTTGGGAGATTTCTACTAGGGATGAAATATTCTTCACTAAACTGATGTCTCCTAGTCATTTGTAGGATATCTCTAGGGAGAGGATATCGTGTGAAAGTATAAAATTTTGCACTAAATGATGTGGATTTGTGACTGTGAATTTGTTCTAGTTTTTCTCTGCATGTAGGGTATTCCTGATAACTACCTGAGTGTCATGACTGCACTTCTTCTCCTTCTAGTTACTGATAGTAGTTTTTTGTGAACAAATATGTCAGGGATCTGTAACACGGAGAGAGGGAGCTTTAAAGGACAAGGATATCTAGTTTATTTACAAAGGAATCAATTGCTTAAGTGGGTTCTGCATAATATTTTGTTGGACAAAGTGGGTTTCAAATTGATCATTTTTGTCTTCCCACTCTATGAGATATTCTATATCAATCCAATCAAAGTCATGGGTTGAGATTGGTGTGAAGGTTCATTTTCCACCATGTCGTGCATGTGTGAAGTGGTAAAAACCTTGGAACAGAGTTGTGAAAGAGTATCATTGCCAAACTACATGACTACAAGACTCTTAATCTGGGATGATGCATGATTTAGTATGCATATTGAATCCTTCAGGGAGAATATAATATTTAAGGACCTCATAGATATAAGGATATTCAAGGGCCACGAAATATTTGGAATATATGGTAGCGAAGGAAAGGTTTTCAAGGAGCAGAATTTCAAATCCTCTGATCAGGGCATTTCCAAATTTCTTATGCCTTATATCTAGGACACAACATAATGATGATACATTCATGTAGGGGGGCGAGTCAAAAGTTAATGGAAGAGCTATACTCCATTTTGGAAAACTAGACCATCGAAGGAATTTACAATATTTCTTTTGTCTACGCTTACACCACAGTATTACAAATTATGTTTGAATTTCTATATCTTTCTCGGCGAGTAATAAATTTAGAGTTCAAAGAAGATTTTATATAAATGAAAAAAGAAATTCTAACCATTCCCATTCTGTTTGAGGAGGGGAAGATGTATATTTGTTGCATTCGTTCTCTTTTCTGGTCTATCATGAGAATACTCTTATTTTTCTTTTATTTCATTCTCTTCGTCAGTCCTTTTATGGTTTCCACACTTTAGTTATCTAATTGTAGGCATCCCCATTTCAACAACGCTTCTGATCACGAGGCTATGATTAGATTCATGTTTGCAATCACTTATGATCCTACTCAATCTTTATCCGCTACTTGGAAACCAAATGTTTCATTCTGCGAGTGGACAAGTATCATATGCAATCGATGCATATATAGAGTTGTTTCCCTTAATTTTTTAGGCGTGGGATTACAAGGTATAGTCTCTCCCCTTCTCGACAATCTCTCCTTTCTTAAAATACTCGACCTTACTTATAACAAATTTCATGGTCACATCCCTTATAAACTGGGAAATGTTTTTTGGTTAAAGATACTTTACTTGTGTACGAATCATCTCCAAGATTCTATTCTACCCACTCTAGTTGGTTTTCGTAGTTTGATAGTCTTATCTGTGTTAACTAACAATCTCACAGGAAAAATTCCCGAAAATCTATGCGTTCTCCCCAACTTACAATCAATTGACTTAGGAGAAAACAATTTGATGGGTACAATCTCGACCTGCTTGGGACATATATCCTCCTTGGGCTTCATAGAATTGGATAGAAAAAACCTTTGGGGAGTGTTCCTTCTTAATTTGGAATGTTAAGCCACCTGAGAGTTATAGGTTTCTATGCAAACTATCTCTCGGGACAAATTCCATATTCCTTGTCAAGCTACCCCTGTCTTCAATAATTGGATATAAGTCAAAATGAGTTGATTGGTAACATTTGAAAGGAGGTTGATTCCTACTGGCACTTCTTTTTTCTCTTATTTTCTCATCATGAGACCTGCAACTTCTTGACCTACTTGACTCTGTTTCCTTATACATTTTATTCTCTATTCTATCCAGACTCTGCATCAATTTGTCATTGAATTCATCTTGTTGCTCCTTGGCTTTCATAAGCCTCTCATTATCATCTTTATAGATTTGAACATCTTTTTTTAGTCCTTTTATGGTTTCTACCAAGTTCGTGCACTCTTCCTTGTATTTTGTACCATCGACACCCAAACCAACATACAAATCCCCGAATTCATAATCAGGTCTATAAGTCCTTTGTGCATCTTCCATGTTTTTGACCTTCTGCACTGATTTTGTCCTACTCTAATAATTGATAATTCTGTAAAATGTGCAAGCAACAAGATTTGTTAAATGAATTCATGAGACAACTTCAAGAAAACTTTGTGCCATCTTGTCAAAATCCTTTATTCTAAAGCCCATGCGCGCACTGGTATTCAACACACACCAATGCACAAAGTCAATTTTAAACTTGTACACCACGTATCGGTAGTGTATATGCACCACAAATTTGTTCTATGTAGCCCCAAACCATTAGTGTGAACACGCATGCACCAATGTTTACTGCATAGTTTCGGTGTCACACTTCGCAATATCAACAATTTAGTGCACACATATGTGTATTCTTACTTAATATGCACCATGGTCACGCTGAAATTCAAAATTCATCCTCTTACCAGTCCGAAGTTTTTCCTTAAGTAGAACTCAACTCATGTAGCCTCAATGTTGAAACTGGAGCTCTGATTCTTCTTGTTTACCTCTGGCCCATTCAAGTCCAGCGTTGAACCAATGGCTCTGATATTAGAATGTAATGTCCCCAACCACCTCAGGCTAGGTCACGTCACACAACCTCAACTTCTATGGTTTTGAATCAACTATACTGTAACATCACCCAACATACTACTAAACGATGTTACTCCAGAAATCCACTATGTAGATTCTATACTAAACCCTAGTCTACGTAGTTTCACCTGAAGTAGTGTGTTCAACCTCAAGCTGTGTTGAGCCACACTAACTTTCTCCTTTTACACAACTTTAAGTAGTGGAAGTAACTCAAACAACTACACACTAGTGCACTAACCAGACAACACTACTGTGTGCGCAACCATCAAAACAAGCAGTTGAATGATTTGACGTCAAAACCCCATCACACTAGCGCATGTCAATATACTTAAATACAGGCAGGGCAGCGCGGACCCTAAAAAATGGTCATCAAATCAATAGTGAGAAGGATTTCGGGGTGAAAAGGGATTGACGACACCCCAAGCTCCCATAGTTCCGAAATACATGAGAGTCGTCCAATGGAGCAGGTACACAGCACCTCGAAAGCAAAGCGGGCTGCCGTCACAACGAATATGTGAGAGGGTTTTGTTCAATTAGTAATGAGTTTTAGACAAAATAAGTTTTATGCAAAAATATCAAAGTACTCGTTTGGTAAAGAGGAAGAATAATACGTTGGTCACATCATATCCCAAGAAAGAGTGAAGGTGGACCCTAGCAAAATCAAAGCAATCACGGAATGGCCAAAACAAAAAACATATCAAAACTAAGGGGATTCCTTGGATTAACATGTTATTATCGAAGATTTATCAAGAACTACCTTCATTTGAAAACACCACTAATTAATGAAAAAACCCTTCAAATGGGATAGATAATGTAGAAGATTATTTTGAAACATTTAAAAGGGTTATGTTATCCTCACCTGTGTTAGCAACACCAGATTTTACAAAACTCTTTGTAGTAGAGTGTGATGCATCGGGAATTGGAATAAGAGTAGTGTTAATGCAATATGGCCATCCAATAACGTTTGAAAGTTGAAATCTCAAGAAAAGGGAAGAGTTAAAGTCTACCTATAATAAGGAAATTCTAGCCATTATGCATGCATTAGCCAAGTGGAAAAAATATCTCTTAGGAAGAAAATTCTCGATACGTATTTATCACAATAGTCTTCAATACCTACTAAGGAAAAAAACATTGTCCATGAAACAACAAAAGTGGATGGAAAAAATTTTCACCTTTGATATGGAAATAATACACAAAAGGGGAAAGACAATGTAGTTGATGCTGCACCATCACGAAAATATGAGGAAGTAAAAGCATATGCAACAACAATAGTGATTCCTGATTGGTTAGATGAGATCTGAGTTGAGTATGCCAAAGATCCTAAATCCAATTCAATAATCAACAATTTGGACCCAAACCCCAAATTTGAATGGGAAAACGACATTTTATGGTACATGCATAGAATCTATCTAATTCTATCTTCAAAATTTAAAGTGAAATTCTTAAAGGAGTCACAGAGCTCACTAACAGCATGACATGTAGGATTTTTCAAAACCTATTATAATGCACGACAATCATTCTATTGGAAATGAATGAATAAGGATATTCACAAATTTGTTGCCGAATGTAAAATATGTCAAAGAAATAAAAATGAAAATGTTATGACTCCGGGACTACTTCATCCTGTACATATTCCTGACCAAAAATGGGAAAAGATCTCGATGGATTTCATTGAAGGGCTACCCATGTCTAACGGAAGGATACTTTTTTTTTTTGTGGTTGACAGATTAACCAAATATGCACATTTCATGGCAGTAAGGAAAACTGACTCAACAAAGAAAATTGTAGATGTCTCTTGCAAAAACATTTATAAATTGCATGGATTTCCAAAGGTTATTATTAGCGATAGGGATGCAAAATTTAAAGGAAATTTCTGGTAGATTTTTGCAAAAAAACAGGAATATCCCTTAATATGAGCTCAACCTACCATCCAAAAACAGGAGGTCAAACATAAATTGTAAATAAATTCTTAGAAATGCACCTTCAGTGTTTCGTGATAGATAAGCAAAATAAGTGGTCTCAATGGTTACATTTAGCCTAATGATGGTATAATTCCACATATAACACTTCTGCAAAAACGACCCCTTTCCAAGCTCTATATGGTTATGAACCACCCAAATGGAAGGAGTTTGCACCGATTGACACTAAGGTCCAAGAAGTAAAGAATCAGCTAGAGGAAGAACAAAAAATCATCAAAATATTGAAAGAAACCCTAGCCACAACTCGTAATGGAATGAAACAACTAGCATACCAATGTAGGTTAGAAAGAGAGTTTGAAGAAGATGATTGGGTGTTTGTAAGACTCCAACCCTACAAACAAGTATCCCTTAAGAAACAAGGGAAGAACAAATTAGCTCCAAAATTTTATGGACCCTTTCAAATTAACAAAAAAATTAGCGAAGTAGCTTATGGATTGGAATTACCAGACAATTGTCACAACCATAACGTCTTCCACGCCTCATGTCTCAAGAAGGTGCTTGGGCAAGCACAACTAGTTCAAACAGAAATCCTTGAATTCGATGATGAACGGAGAATTATTTTAGAGCCAGAAGATATTCTTGCCACTAAGGAAAAGGTATTACGTTCCAAAACCATTAAGGAATATCTCATCAAATGGAAAAACATTCCAGAAGAATATTCATCATGGGAGTCTGAACGTTTTCTACAACAATACCCATCACTGCCCTTACTTTGAGGACAAAGACAATCTTAAGGGTATGGAAATGTTACAAACATAATAATAATAATTAATTAATTAAAATAAATCAAGAGGTACGTACCTCCTCACCTCGTGACCAGTCAGTGTTATATAGTAAACCGTCACAAGGGTAATTGTAATCATCATCTTTTATCAATTATAAATCAAATATCATATTCAGAAATATTTTGTCTTCATTAAATAACAATTATATTGTTACAACTAAGTNCCAGAAGATATTCTTGCCACTAAGGAAAAGGTATTACGTTCCAAAACCATTAAGGAATATCTCATCAAATGGAAAAACATTCCAGAAGAATATTCATCATGGGAGTCTGAACGTTTTCTACAACAATACCCATCACTGCCCTTACTTTGAGGACAAAGACAATCTTAAGGGTATGGAAATGTTACAAACATAATAATAATAATTAATTAATTAAAATAAATCAAGAGGTACGTACCTCCTCACCTCGTGACCAGTCAGTGTTATATAGTAAACCGTCACAAGGGTAATTGTAATCATCATCTTTTATCAATTATAAATCAAATATCATATTCAGAAATATTTTGTCTTCATTAAATAACAATTATATTGTTACAACTAAGTRAAAACCACCTTGAATGACTCAACAAATTATACTTTTCTCATAAAGGCCAATGAGAGCCTCAAAAGTGGTATTTTGACCCTTGGGAAAACCAAACAAAAATCTAGAAAAGTTTGGAAAGGAAAACTTTGTGGGTTTAGGTGTATAGCATGAAAATAATTTCATGCAATACACAACTTATCACACGAAAAAAAAAATTATACAATATAACCCATATTGCAGGAAATATTACTTTCATGTGATATAACAAAAGATGTGAAGGTGCACAGGATCATGGCTTGTCACAAGATTGGAAATGTTTGTGTGGTGATGTATCACACCACAATTTTTTGTGGTGCAATACGTCACACCCTCAAACATTTCTAGGCATGAGATACGAGGACCCTGACGAGGCTTGAGACTTGTCGCAGGACGAAAATATTGTGGGCATGCAAACCAAGGTAGGGACACGTGGTATTGTTTGGTTGGATGTCACATTAAGGAAAACTTTGTGTGGTGCGACGTTTTACACCAAAAACATGTGTGGTGTGATTCACCACACCCACAAAACTTTGTGGACATGTGATACAAGGCCAAGGGAACATTGATGCACAAAGTGAAAGTTCTATGGCTCGCAATTCCAGGTAAAGACGTGGGAAACGATTGTCGCAAGGATGAAAGTTTTCAAGGAGTGTGACATAGAAAATTTAGAAGAGTACGAAAAAAAGAAGAAAAGGGAAGAAGGGTGAAGCACGAAGAATGCCGCATTAGAAAAAATATTCCGGAGATGCGACGTATCGCAAGAAAGATTATTTTTTTGTGATATATCGTGGAAACGGAAATATTTATGCACTGCGATAAAGGAGAGACCCTCTTGCACAAGAAAATATTTTTGAGATGTGATGTATAACATATTGAAAAATATATGGGTGCGACACGTCAAGAGTAAGAAAGATTTAGAAGACGATAATTTTATGCTGGAAGCTCAAGGTTAAACATGGGTATAGTCATTGGAAATGTCTTGACGAGCAAAATGTCTTTGTAAGCTCAGAAGTGGATTTGAATGCATAAATGGATTCGACACAGTTAAAAACCATACAACACCCAAATTGTGCAATCTCAACTTGTCATTCCAACAAAATTGTTGTTTTGAGTACACCCTTAACAAATGCCATGTTGTGTACTTTCAAACATACCAATTTTAGACCATAAAACATAAAGAAAGATAATTGCAGTATTCCAGGGGTTTTTTAGCGTGTTGAATCCATTTATGCTTTGAGAAATGCAATTTAAACAACAAAAAATAGCCATTTTGTACAGATTTACAACCCAAATTCTTGAAAAAAAACTCAAAAATTAAAGCGACATTTATCCAAGACAGGTGTATGATTTGACACCAAAACCCCATCACACCGCGCGCAACGTGAGAAGGATTTCGGGGTGAAAAGGGATTACGTCGCCCCAAGTTCTGAAATACATGAGAGCCGTCCAATGGAACAGGTCCAATCGAAAGCAAAGAGGGATGTCACCCCTATGCACAACGAATATGTGAGAGTGGGCTTTCATCACCCCTATGGACAACGAATATGTGAGAGGGTTTTGTTCAATTAGTAACTAGCAACAACCACTTTATAAAAGTGGTTGATATACGTCAATCGACGTCATTAGTTTGGAAAGGTAAAAAATGATGTTGATCGACGTATATCAAACACTTTTAAAAAGTGGTTGTTGCTAGTTGACGATCAACATGCCTTGGGACAACCATTAATTTATCACATTAATAATTAATGTATTACATTAATTTAATATATAAAAATAATGTATTAATGTAATACATTAATGTATTATATTAATGTATATAAATTAATGGTCTATTACTATGTTAATGTAATGTATTACATTAATATAATATCTACTAATAATCTATAAATGTAATGTATTAATTAATAAATACTTTAATACACTATTAATTAATACATT
>SNQJ01S0085275.1:49257-87030 GCA_010110895.2 Picea sitchensis | reverse complement strand
GCACCCTTTGTTGGCTCAACCTAGCCCACACGCATTTTTAAGCATAAAAACTTGGCACCATGTGCAACCGCACAACTGGTACAAACTGTTGAACAGTTATGTGCCGGCCTTTAACTACCAAGGCCCGTGGGCACATGGTCACCACATGACCGCGCGCAATACACAATAGCCACAGGGCTAAACTTCAAACCGTATACAAAACCGTAGGTTTAAACTGCGCGCATATACATTGGTCACATGTTATATGTCAAAAATTGCACATATCAAAACGGTTACAACACACACACACACACACACACACACACACACATATATATATATATATATATTACAGTGGGTTTAACCGCCCATAGCACTGGTCGTATGCAACATATATATAACCGTGGGCCGGGGCTTAGCCCCGACCCCGTTCATGCCCCAATTCACATTTTTGCAAATTCAAATATATTACAACAAATACATATGTTAATTAACACATGCAGGTGCGCTGGTTGGGCGGCCTTTGCTAAGGCTTTACCCTGCTTGGAAGTCACGAGGTCGACTACTGCCTAGTGAAAATATTTTAATCCAATAAACATGTGACACATGGCAGCCATTAATTGGTCCATGTGTCGCTATCCCGTTCATTTTCAACAAGCCATGTCACATGCCAACTGTCTCAATAGCTTCCCTCCATGTGTCGTATGGCCTGCCACATGTCGTACATCCTGCCATGTCAGCATCCGTACGGACTGTACAGACTGTACATTCAACACCCCTTTTTTTTTTGCCTATTTGTACATTTGAACAGAACACGATATCTCTCGCTCCTGATGTTCTTTTGAACCCAAACGAGTTGCGTTGGGTTCATAACGACGAGGCCTACGCTCTCGTTCGATTTGAAGCGATTTTGAACACTTTGAATTTTTTGATCAAAATTTGATCCCCTGGATCATGTGGCATGTTGGAGAGGCCCCTAGAGGGCTAACATTATGCTCCAGGATGTCCCATTTTCCCTAGAAAGGGCTATCACCTCCCTTGAAGGGGATTTTATTCTCTTTTATTCTTAATTAGGGTTTTTACTTAGCGTTTAATGTAAAAATAGTATGATTTTGACATTATGGCCTTGTCAGTCTTTTTATGACCTAAAACATAAAATTAGGTCATTGATACAGTATATATTGAGGATTGGATCCTCATTTTATCATTACAACTCACTCACCCATTAGTGAGGACTTAAATTTGCACCCTATCTTGCGTTATTGGCTGATTTAGTGATGTGCACCTATTGAAGGAAGAGATTTTTGGCATTCTATGGTGTTTCTATTGAAGGAAGGTGTTACAAATAGGGTTTTGCATGGTTAGTTTTTGATTAATTGTAAGTATTTTTCTGCAAAACTTCTTAAATGAATGGTTGTAGTCTTATTTTCTTGCATGTATTTATAATTTTCTGAATCAAAACGCTATGTGACAAGCACACAAGTAGGTCCTTGTCTCATGTCCCTTGATAGAGAAACTTTTAGCCATTGAAGAAGAAGAAGAGAGCCTAGCCGTAGCTACACTCCTTTTTCTTCCTCCCTTTTGCTAGCCATACCTTTTTGACTTCAAGAAGAGGAATACATCCTAGGCCTAGGTCATCTACACCTAGGTACATTTTCTTTTAGGGTTTGATGAAAAAGCCTTGCCTTAGCAACACTCTCCCTCTTTAAGCCTTCTTGTCTTGACTTTGTTTTTCATTTGAGCTAGTCGTTTGCTGGGAAGGAGGAGAGAGCATGAGGCCTTGCTTTAGAAATACTAGAGTGAGCCTCTCTCCCCTAGGGTTCTGATTTTGAAGCCCTGCTTTAGCAGCACTTCAAAACTTATCCCTCTAGTCCTTTAAATCTCACCCCCTTCAACTCTTGCATCCTTCACTATTGACTCCATTAAACCCTAAGGCACTGATCTAGAGTCCTCCAACGTTGAAGTGAATTTTATCACATTACTCTTAAATACCTTGAATTGAAGCCCTAACTGCACTAACCCTAGCTCTAGCCAACCCTACTAACCCTAAGTGTTGTTGCTACATTATGTTATTTGTATCATTAATGCAGCAACGTTTCACTTTATGAGCAATTGAATGGTAGTTAAAGGCATTGATTGAGTTAAGAAGTGATTTGTTACATTGATTTCTATATCGGTCTAGTATTTATTGGTGAAGTGACATTACTATTATTGTTATTTTGTAAACATTGACTTCGTCAACATTTACTTTTAAATAGCTTATATTGAATATCAGATAGTCTTTAATATATATGAAGTACTAACCAACGCCTACATATATCAATTTATTGTTGCTTTTTTCTCGGGCAGGGATCCTATTTGGTTATCTTTATTGGCTATAAGATGGACTATCTGCTTTTGGTGGTGATCTGTGAAGGGGGAAACTTGTCATTGTCTGATTATCCTTTAGCCTCTTCAAAGCCCCAGGTGACCGGGGACATCTCCCCTGGGCCTCACCTCCCTAAAGAGAAAGAACCATCCCTTCGTGGTGACATTGGGTGGGATAGGTTCCTGTTACTCCAGTTTGGCTTTCTACTTTATAGCTTTTCCTCCTAGCTACAAACTGTGCAATAACAGGTACTTCAGCCTTCTGTGGGTGTTCTAATGTTCTTGCATCTTCGACATCTAGGTCTCTAGCGTTAAATAGCTTTGATATATTCTCCTTTTCTTCAATCAAGTGTGTGATCCTTCTGGTCATAAAATCTTTTAACTCTTGTTTCTTCTTCTCCAAAACCTCTTCCAATTCCTTTCTTCTGGCCTGATCTCTTTCCATCCAAGGTTTTCCTAGTAACATGCTAAATGGGGCGTTGTCCTCAATAAATTTAATAATATCGAAATATTCTTATGTCGAAGTTCCATTGACATTCATAGCTATTTGAGTGAGCTTTCCACATAGGTTTATCAGTTTTCCTCTGAATAACCCTATTCCTCCTAGTGAATGAGTCATAGTAGGCCTCCCTATAGCTTCCCAAGTTCTTTCTGTCATAATATTCACCTATGTTTCTTCATCTAGATCAAAGTCAATGTCGAAGTCTCCTATTCTTACTTCGATGCATTATTTTTCTTTGAAGATCTCTGATAAGCTGACATGTCAGTGGTCATTCAAGGTTTCCTTTATCTAGAGTAATGATTTCTCTATTTCTTGTTGGGGTTCTTCCATAGTCTCTAGATCTGCCTTAGGGTTTTCTTGATTCAGATTCATTTTTTCAACTTTAGAAATCATTCTAGGGCAATCCAACACTTCATGGTCCATAGCCTTACAACAGAGGCAACTAGGTCTTCCACCAGGGCATTCCTTAGTCAGATGTCCCAGTCTTCTGCAACTATAACAAAGGGTTAATCCTCTCTTTCTCTTAAATGATCTCCAGCCTCTTTTGTACTGTGCACTAGGATCATGGGAACTAACCTGCAAAAAATTATTTTTAGGATCCTGCAGCCATTCGTTAGTCCAAACATTTTTTCTATGCATAGTTATAACATATCTATCACTATTCTTATCAGATCTACTCAAGTCAAATCTTCTTTCATCTATTAGTGACCTAGTTTTCAAGCTAGGACAGAATCTATTAAACATATCTAGATCCATACTCTAGAAACAAAAAACTTTCACTTATATTACTTTTACAGAGCACAAAGCTTTCAAATCTATACATTTTCTACTATTATTACCTTTATCAGAGCACATAGCTTACATATCTTACCTCTTTTAGTCTTGCTTCCACCTTAGCAAGGCACAAAGCTCCCAGATATTACCTCTTTTCTTGGCACAAATCTTCATAGGTCAAGTAAAATGTTGCACACTAGGGAAACGGATCTATGCACGAAGATTTCACAATTCCAGATCGGATCTTCACACAAAGCTTCTTCTTTCTCAGATCCCAGCAATCACAGTTTTAGGTCCGATACTGCGCACTTCAACAGGATATCTATGCACAAAACTTCTCTTTTCTTTACTATAGTTCCCAAAAATCACAGTTTCAGGTCCTGGCAACAAAACCATTTGTTGGCACAGGGGAAAACCCAGGGTTCAACGCTACAACAACACACCAACAAAACTCTAACTACTGGCCCTTTCGGGAACACCTGCAAAGCAGATACAGTCTCAACCAAGGTAGAGGTAGGGGTGGTTGCAAGACTCAAGTGTCTGCAACCTTAGCTAGGACACAGATCTATGATTATACTACTTACTAAAGCACTTAGCATCGTTAGTTCCCCAATATGCAGTCAATATCTACTTCGCTGATAGAATAGTGCTTCGCAGCCTTCACACTAGTCTAATGTATTTAAGCATTTAACATGGTTAAATAGATCAAGTTGAGAAGATCAAGCACTAAGCATATTCATATAGATCATATCTAACATTCTTGTATACCATAAGCACTCAGCATAAGAAGATCTACCTAATCATATTAAAGCACTTAGAAAATAACATGTAAACACATCAAGACAAGGCACAGAGAAGCACAACACAGTATTTACATGGTTCACCCCCACCCTGGGGCTACATCCACCAACTCTTCTTCTTTATTGTCTTCAGTCAATCAGTTACAAGAACAGAGCCTCAAAAACCCTTCTCCACATAGGAAAGAAGATCTGCACAACTCGCTAGATCCTTCTTCCTAGCATTACAGCACAAAGCCTTCCACAATTTGTTACAGCCACTTGCACTTAGCTCTGCAAGTCTCTCACAGTCAAGCACAAAGCTCTTACAATCCACTCTAGCACTTATCCATTCCTTTTGCACTTAGCTCACCGAACTCTTCCTATATTTCCTATCCTTCTATATATACATTAAAAAATAGGCCTAAACATGGTTAAACCCATGGGCCTACATCCCAATCTCGTTAAATTATCCCAAAAACCCAAAAAGGGGCCGAGATCACGTGATATTTGCTTTGTCTTGCGTTCCTCCTTCGACAGGCTGTCGAAGTCCCAAAGTAGGTCAACATGACCAAGAATCTCCCCAAAACTTGGTCAAGGGCCAACAAGTTGTGCTCATAGCCTAATCCAAAGCGTTAATCCTAGTCTAATGTTGGTGGAAGATTCTAAAAACAAAAATGTTCTAGATCAATTTTAATTAGTGTTAATTTTGCAGTTGTTCTTACTCATGGGTGTATGAGAGTGAAACTGATGATATTATGACTCAATCCCAAAAAATGCATAAGAAATGTTAAACAGTCTTTTCTTTCAATGAATGTTTATTTAAGGGAAGGAAAAAAATTGTCTTTTCACTATCAAACACTAAGATGCAGTAACCTCATGCAATTGTTTCTCAATTAGGAATCCAATATAATGCTAAAATTTTCAGAAACTCATTCCAATATCCAAAAACCAATCATTTAAAAATATAGCCTTTTGTTTAAATGTGACTGATAATCAGGAAGGTTTATAGCTTCCTACGTTAATTATACTTCAATATCTGTAAAACTCAATCAATCAGAAGAAGACTTCACATAAACAAAACACACTCTCGTTGTGATCAAACAACAAAGCAAAAAGAAAAACCAAATTTGCAAAAAAGAACCAAAAATATCAAACAAAAGAAAAAAAATGCTTGAAAAACTGACTTCAAAGATCGAATGGAATGGTGCATAGATCTCTGAATTTTCTTACAATAGATTTCACTCAGTCAGATAAATGAGAAGAAAACAGCAAATTGACCCCAAATCTTGAAAGAAGAAGAGTGACTCAAGATAAGGAAAAAATGTCAAAAATCCAAACAAAGCACGATCAATTCTTAGAAATCAAAATGTTGGAGGCTAAACAAGGACACACGGAGATGGTAATGACCCTGAGCAGATGAAATCAGCAAGAAGTAAGTTCAAAGATCAACTCCCAACAAAGTTCTTAACAGAAAAATACTGGCGCTCTGGTGTCAAGGGCACCAGAGCATTGCACCACTCTGTTGGAGTCTTCTAGGGAGTGCTAGCGCTCTAGTTGTAGAGGCAGGGGAGCGCTAGCCTCTCAAAACTTAGAAAACTACCCATAAAATCAAAAAATCAAGAAAATCCAGTAATTCAAAGTGTATAAGATGAATCCAAAAGCCAGTGAACACATATAAGAATCAAAGACAAAGCATGGATGAGATCTAAAAAAGATCAAAGGCCAAAACAAAACCAAGGAAAGAAACCAAAATTGAAGGCTTCTTCCCCAACAGAGTCACCAATTTATGTTACAGGGAAATCCCCCTGCGGACAAGTGAATCCCCTCTTGGGATCTAGACTCCTAATACCAAGACAGAAAGTTGCTAACGTTGTTCACTGACATCCCTTTAAACCTAGCTAAACTAATGTATAGAGAAGAGTAAGAGGATGTACCTTTTTCAATGTTTGTCCTCGCTCTGTCCGAGTTGAGCTCTGATCTCCAAGCTCTTGAAAAAGACCTGCAATTCAATCAAAGACAAAATTTGCTTCCTATTATACTATGATTAGATTGAAACTAGATTTATCTATTAAAGACAAATTCATGTAGATAAACATAATTTTCAAGGAAAATGGCCAAGCACATATATATTAATGAAAACAAAGCAAAGTACTTACAACCATAGATGTAGATGCAGCAGCTTCAACAAGCTCTCTTTGTCCAAACCCTTTGCTCAAATGATCCAAAAACTGAATATTATTCACTAATATATTCCTTATGAGATCATAAGTTTGATGCCTTCCATGTCTCTCCCTTTCACCATGAAGAGGCCTCCTTATATAGGCTTGGAGAGGCCCAACCACCTTAGATATTTTTGGGATAGGTTGAGGATCTTTCTCCATCAGTTGTGGATCCTCCCTAAGATCCATATTTGACCTCAAATTCAAATCCAACTAACTCCAGAGATGAGGGGGATTTATCCTTGATTTCCCTCAATAATCCAAGACTCCTTCAAACAGGCCAGTGCTCCCCCAAAAGGGTACATAGAGCATTGCAACGCTCCCCCAAAGGAGTTCAAGGAGCTCCCTGACAGTGGGTAGGAGAGCATTTCCCTTCAAAAATGACTTTTGAGTGGATGTTTCCATAGTAAAGGCTTTGTACTCTTTATCAAGTGATTTCTCCTTCTTAAACTAGTCTTTGAAGTTGTCTTAAAGTGTTCTTGTAATGTTGTTCGAGACACGACATAGGAAATATGATAGTATGTTGTTTGCAAAACTTGTGAAAATTGCGGCCAAAATACGACACTTGCGACACTGACGATGATGACAATAGGTCATCATTGGAGTGAGTAATTTTGATGTGTAACACTTTTCCAACACCACCATAATAGAATAACATTGCTTAGCGGTCCTAGGAAACTTAGTTATGAATTTCATGGTCACAACTTCCCACTTCCACTGAGGAATGGGAAAGGGTTGCAGTGAACCAGTAGAATGTTTGTACTCATCCTTGACCTTCTGACATTCGAGATATCTCGCAATAAAATCCACAACTTCCTTTTTCATACATGGCCAAAAGCATTGCTTCTTGACTGCAACAATTGTCTTTTGGTAACCTAGATGTCCAGCATAAGGAACCTTATGCATCTCTGGAAAACTCAAGTTCTTCAACTCTTGATCATTCGATACATAGACTTTGTGTCTATACATGAGGATCACATCCTCTCTAAGCTCATAACCTTCAAATTCCAACTGGGACATACCTTGTTGTAAGGTCGTACTTATATCCATATAACACATATTTGCTTTGGAAACTTCCAAAATTTTGTTGTGAAAATCCATATGGTATATGCTAATGGTTGTACCATGCATCTCATGCATCCTCTTGCTAAGTGTGTCAACCACCTTGTTTTCTTTTTCTATGATAGGATTTATGTCAAATTCATACTCACTCAAGAACTCTAACCACCTGCATTGTCTAACATTCAAACTTAGTTTTCCAAACAAATACTTCGGAGCACAATGTTATGTTCTCAGCTCAAATTTCTTACCCATGAGATAATGCCACCACATCTTCAAGGCATGCACTATAGCTTCCAACTCTAAATCATGTGTAGCATAGATATTTTCATTCTCTTTCAACTTCCTTGACTTGTAGCACACCACATATACATTCTAACTCAAGACTCCACCAAGACATTCCTTGCATGCATCTGTGCACACAACGAAGTCTGCATTTGGATCAACAATTCTTAAAATTGGAACACTTGTTAACAAATTCTTCAAGTGTTGGAAACTCCTTGCACAATCTGTAGACCATACAAATCGTGCACCTTTCTTTTGTTGGGATGTGATTGGATGCGCAATATGTGAGAATCCTTCAATAAATATTTTGTAGTACCCTTCTAGTCCCATAAAGGATCTCACTTCTGTGACATTTCTTGGTGTCGTCCATTCCTCAATGGATTTTATTTTCACAGGGTCCACAACTATTCCTTCTTCTAAAATAATATGACCCAAATAATGAATATGTCATTGATAAAATGAACACTTGTTCAACTTTGCCTAGATTTGTTTCTCCCTCAACACCTGCAACACTATCCTCACGTGTTTCTCATGCTCTTCCTCAGACTTTGAGTAAATAAGGATGTCGTCCAAAAATATGATGACGAACTTATCCAAGTAATCTCGGAAAACTCCATTCATTAAACACATGAAGACAATCGGTGCATTCGACAACCCAAATGGCACCACTGTAAACTTGTAATTACCATACCTTGTTATGAAGGAAGTCTTATTGATGTCTTCTAACTTAATTATCACTTGGTGATAACCAAATCTGAGATCTATCTTGGAAAATATCCACATGCCTCTCAACTGATCAAATAGGTCATCTAACCTTGGCAAAGGATACTTATTCTTTAATGTTACTTTGTTCAACTTCCTAAAGTCCATACAAAGTCTCAGCGTACCATCCTTCTTATTTACGAACAAAATCGGTGCACCCCAAGGCGATACACTTGGGCATATATACCCCTTCTTAATAATCCTTTCAAGTTACATCTGCAACTCCTTCAGCTCTGGTGTACTCATCCTATAAGGAGTCTTGGACATAGGTGCTAGCCCCGGCATCATATTTATAGAGAAGTCAATATATCTTTTTGGATGACATCTCGATATCTCCTTAAAGACATCCTTAAACTCTTTCAATACTACATAGTCTTCCACACTTGGAATTTTATCCCTAGGTTCCTCTTCTATGTGCATTGTGAATACCTGAGATCCTTTCCTGTAGCGTTTCTTCAGCTGCAAATTCAGAACTTCTTTGATAGTCACAGCTCTTGGAATTCATTGAACTGATCTTAAATTTCCTTTCTCATCTAGGCAAGTAAATGTCTTATTGTAACAATCCAGGACAACATGTTCCTCATCCAACCAATCCATGCCAATGAAACAATCATATGAATCCAAAGGTATAATATTCAAATTACCCTTTGTACGCAATCCATCCATCTCCAGTGGACATGCCTTAACCATCTCATTAATTTTTATTTTTTCTTCTGTAGCTAACTGCACCAACCAAGGTTTTCTAAGATTTCTTCTTGGAAAATGGAATCTTTCCACCATCTTAGGATCTAGATAACTATGACTAGATTCTGATTCAATTAAAATAGAAATGGGTTGGTCATTGATCTTACCTTCCACCTTGATCATGTGCGACTGAAACTTAGCCTACTTGTTATCCAACATGGCATAAATCCTTGGCACATTTCTACCCATGTCCTCTATTGACGTAGCTTGTTGTACACTATGCGCAGTCTTCACTTTATCACCTCTTTGGGGGAAATATCTACGCACATCATTTCTGCCACAACACCAACTCTACATAGGTTGTTTCCATGACTTTTGTCCCACTGTTTTCGACATTCTGGGCTCTAGGAGAGTTTTATGTACTTGCACGTTATTTCAGAAAAATGGTGGCTTAACTCCCTTCTTCCTCTGTTCCACCTTGCTTTTGATCTTATCTTCCCAATCCTTTTGGAAAGTCATCCTTCCCCTTTGTTTCTCATAAAAAAACTTAGTGCGCCTTATGGTTTCTTCTAATGTCTTAGGGTTGTTGACGATTAAAATTGTCAACGAAGTTTTGCTCGCAAAGTATTGCTAAAGCCTATTACTATAAAAAATAAATAATACTAGTAGGTGGGACCCCCTTGAACTATTGGAGAGTATATCTGTTCATTTTTTAGGTTGAGATGATGTGCAACATGGCTCACATGGTTGATGAATATCTTGTGGTTATTGGTTATAAATTGAGCTTATGAAGGGTTGATTCCTTATGTTACTACAGCCTATGATATTCATTAATGTCATTGTTGTTTGTTCTTATTGCACCTGCATAACAAACATGTTAGAAAAATTACATGAAGGGAAGTTTTGAGAAAGGCAAAATACTAGAACAAATTCAAGGGAAGGGGACCTAGTTCTGCAATATCACATGTGAATAACTTAAAAGAAATGAGAAACAATTGCAAGGGGAAGATTTAAAATCTATCCTAACTATACTACATGCATAAAAACACTTTATGATTATTGTTAAATCCTAGCTAAAAAGTGATGATTATACGATTTAATTGAGTTATATGTTTAATATACATATGGTATGGAATGTTGGTGGCACATTTGGCAAGATCATAGTCCTGATGGTTATGTGAATTTTTATATGGAACTTGGATTATGCTATGTCTTAAGTTAGAAAGGTGGTATGTTCTATTGGTTTTAAATGTGGTGATGATCTCAATGCATGGGTTGTGTTAGCACCAGAAGTCACCTCTGGATTGCAGCAGAGGTAAGCCCAGTAGACATCAGTTTGTATGTCAAAATAAGTAATTTAGAGGGGGTCGAATGGGCGCAGGCTCTGGATAATATCATTCTAACTCAGAAAGTTGGACTAGCATGCACCTGCAAACTAGGTCTCGATTCAACTTTAGTCAGTAAGTTGTATTAAGGGTGAGAAAGAGGAAGAAATTAAGCAGAAATTGAAAAGGACTGCTTTGGACAACAGGTCTTCGAGCAGCCTAAGAAAGAAAAACTCATAAAACAAGATATTCTTAGTTTCGGAGTTCGGGAGACTAAAAATGTTATAACCGGGCTATAATCCAACATCCATTACAATTCAGTCATAGACATCCATGTGAATCCTTCAATCATGAAATTTCAGTATCAGAGGCAATAAAGCATGGAAATAGGAAGTTGACTTTCATTAAACCAGAAGTCTCAGATCAAATCACATAACCATATAACCAGAGTGCTTTAAAAAAAACTTTACAATGCGGGAGTGCAACTCAACCATTGACCTTTACAATATATCAAAACTGCATACATATACTCAAAAATTTTGTAAAAAAAAACAGAGGAGTGCTTAAGCTTCCATGGTGTTGCGTCTTCTCAGTCAGACTGTGCATGCAGTCTCTTCTACACACACCTTCCCCTGTCAGACGCAAGCTCAGACTATCTGGGATGATAAATTGCCTACACGGTCAAACCTTTCTGACCTTCCATTCATGGGGGAAAGACGATGTTTCAAGCGCCTCCCCCTGATTTCATTAACTTCTTCATCAGGATCATAATGAGGTCGAGTCAACTTGGCATCTGGAAAATGTGGCAGCATTTTTTGCGGCCAACACCGGCATTTTGTCCCTTAGCATAGCTTACATGAACCCTGCACCTTTACCTGCATACGACCTCGAGTCAGGACCCAACGCTTATCTCCACGGGTGCTTCGGGATTTCGTCCTTTGGGAATCCTCATATCACTTGACAACAGAATCCCTGACTCATGATTTGACAAAATCTTCCTACTCAAATCAACGTTCGGGCTTTCTTTCCATCTGACGACTAAGGCTCCACACCATGGGTGCCAACCTTTCCACGTGACCTCAGGCTACGACCTTGGGCCCACTCTCGAGTGCTTCGCGACTTCAGGCTTCGAGTGCTCTAATGTGAGACACTCCCGACTCTCTTGATTCCCGAACTCCTAAAATGGAGCTTAGCAAGTGCTAGTTTCCCTCCGATATGACCTCTTCTATGACCTGGGGCTCTATCCCTGAATATTTTGGGACTTTGGTTCTCAGGGAGTCGGGCGTTGTGCACCTTCCTAACTTTAAAATTCCCGAAGTGGAATTCTCCATTGTGACCTGGGGCTCTATCCCTGAATGTTTTGGGACTTCGCTTCTTGGGGAATCGAGCGTTGCGCGCCTTCCTCACTTCAAAATTCTCAAAGTGGCATTTTATGTTGTCCCGGTATGTGCACGCCTTAGCACAACGCGCCCCGACTTTGGATGACACACATTGGTGGGTTTTTAAGCCCCCTTATTTCACATTTTGTCACCCAAGGGAAAAATCCAAAGGAAAAACATCCCCCTGCAAGAATATGTGATAACATTAGGCTCCATGGGGGATAAAGTCCTCCCTGTGAGGCTCTAAGAACTCATTTTGCAGTTCTAGTCGCCTTCTGGATTGGGCTATGGAGTCAAGCTCAAAACACCCTGCTGAGGAATATAGGTTGATAAGTAAACAATGAAAAATACACACACATGCTCCAAGGAGATTATTTATGTACCTTCCTAAACTAATTGGTTTTTACATGGTGCTAGGTGAAAGCAAATTTCCACCATATCCATTCAAGTAACTTCCTAACTGGAAGCTCTTTTATTCTATCAGTGATTGATAGTAGATGATGCAACCGTGACAGTAGAATGATTACATCCTTCTTCTTTTCTCCAAAGGATGAGTTTGAGATAAAGTTGGGAGGCTCCAAGATATGAAGGAAATGCCACTCCAAGTACTCACTGATAGGCTCATAGAATGAGTGGAAAAATCTAGAAAAATTGTAATAAGCAGCCTGTTCTGCTCCACAGCTGCTCACACAGGGCTGAATATCTCTGGTAAGCATAGGTTCTTGAACAGTCAATGCATTTTGACTGACCTCGGGTGATGGTTGCTCACTAACAGTCTCTAGACAGGAGATACACTGCCCCTCTGGCTCCTTTTCTTCTTCGTAGCTCTCTCAAGGATCAGATTCATAATCATCATAAACAAGAACCATGGGAAAGCTCTGCTCTTCATCATGCTACTTAGGATGGTTGATTTCCTCATAATATTTTTCTTTAATGAATATAGGATAAGGCTCTATCATATGCTCTTGTAAATCCTGCATATCCAGCTCAGAATCTGATATGTATCTGTCATATACAGGTTGGCTTCTCCCCGTGTCAGCAAATTGTGAAGTAAGGCTCTGTTGCTCATCATCTGAATAATCATCAAATCTTGAAATAGCAGGCACATTAGGATTACAATGCAAGGCCTCTACATCTATGAAATCATCATCATCGTCTTTAGTAGAGCTGCCAAGAACATCTGCTTGAAGGACTGGAAAATCCTCTGTGCTTTCCTCAAATTTGAACCTTTCTGTTTCGGCAGAGAGTGATTTTGCCAGCTCCATCAGCCTACCCAAAGAATCTTCTTCCTCCTCATGGTCCTCATATTACTCACAACAATTCTAACAAATAAACTCAGAGGAATAAAACTTTTGACAGTGCCTATTGAAAACTTCATGAAATTCTCTTAGGGAGGAAATGCTCACAGGGGGTAAAGAATGATACCACTCATGAGCATCTCTTGCTAATGAGATCATGAACATTTTTAATAATACATCCTCATGATGTATCTCCCATTGATGCATGAGTTCATGAAACTTACGAAGATGCTGAGAAGGATTGTCTTCTTTACTTTCTCTAAATATGGGCAAATAATCACCCCATTCATCCACAGTAGGGACAACATTAGGAAAACTAGGAACAACAGAAAAATTAAAAGGAGCAAACCTTCGAGCCAGGATTCTTTCCATTTTGAACTAGTGGAGTCACCAATCAATCCTTTAATCATGGAGTCGCCAGGTGAATGATATGCAGAATGAGTGTGTATGGTCTTTGTTCACCATCAAAGACCATATATGATCTTTGTGTCCCAGGGGGCTCCAGGTGTAGCCAGAGGCAGTCACACTGAAACAATGGAGTCTATATAGTGGAGTCACCATAGTGGAGTCACCAGGTGAAAATGCAATCTTCAATGGTTCTGATGTTTGATGCACCTTCAGAATCATAAACTCGTTTTCATTCTACCCGGGGAAAAGATTCAATTCGTCCCCGGAAATGACGCCAGAAATGTTAGCACTAGAAGTGACCTCTAGATTGCAGCAGAAGTAAGCCCAGTACGCATCAATTTGTATGTCATAATGAATAATTTAAAGGGGTTTGAATGGGTGCAGGCTCAGTATAATATAGTTTTAACTTAGAAAACTGGACCAGCATGCACCCGCAAACGAGGTCTCAATTCAACTTCAGTCTGTAAGTTGTATTAAGGATGAGAAGGAGGAATAAATTAAGGAGAAATTGAAAATGAATGGTATGGACAATAGTTCTTCCAACAACCTAAGGAAGAAAAACTTAAAAAACAAGATCTTCTTGGTTTCGGAGTTCGGGAGACTGAAAACGCTATAACCGCGCTATAATCCAACATCCATTACAACTCAGTCATAAACATCCATGTGAATCCTTCAATCATGAACATTCAGTATCAGAGGCAATAAATCATGGAAATAGGACGCTGACTTTCATTAAACCAGAAGTCTCAGATTGAATCACATAACTATATAACCAGAGTGCTTTAAAAAAAACTTTACAATGCAGGAACACAGCTCAACCATCAACCTTTACAAAACTAAAAACTGCATACATATACTCAAAAATTGTGTAAACAACAATAGAGGCATGCTCGAGCTTCCATGGTGTTGTGTCTTCTCAGTTAGACTATGCATACAATCTCTTCTGCACACGCCTTCCCCTGTCAGACGCAAGATCAAACTGTCTGGGCTGACAAATTGCCTACACGGTCAGACCTTTCTGACCTTCCATTCATGGGGGAGAGACGATATTTCAACCACCTCCCCCCGCTTTCATTAATTGCTTCATCGGGATCAGAACAAGGCCGAGTCGAATTGGAAACTGGAAAATGTGGTAGCCTTTTTCTGCGGCCAACACCGGTGTTTCGGCCCTTGGCGTAGATTATGTGAATTACGCACCTTTACCTGCATGCGACCTCGGTTCATGACCCAACACTTATCTCCATAGGCGCTTTGGGATTTCGTCCTTCAGGAATCCTCATATAACTTGACACTAGAATCCCTGACTCCTAATTTGATGAAATCTCCCTACTCGGATCAACGATCAGGCTTTCTTTCCATCCGATGACTGAGGCTCCTCACGATGGGCGCCAACCTTTCCACATGATATCGGGTTGTGACCTTGGGCCCACTCTCGAGGGCTTCACAACTTCAGGCTTCGAGTGCTCTGATGTGAGCCACTCCCGACTCTCTTGATTCCCAAACTCCCGAACTGGAGCCTAGCGAGTGCTAGATCCCCTCCGATATGACCTCTGCTATGACCTGGGGCTCTATCCCTGAATGTTTCAGGACTACGTTTCTTGGGGAGTTGGGCATTGCTTGCCTTCCTCATCTAAAAATTCCAAAAGAGGCATTCTCCATTGTAACCTGGGGCTTTGTCTCTGAATGTTTCGGGACTTCGTTTCTCGAGGAGTCGGGCGTTGTGCACCTTCCTCACTTCAAAATTCCCGAATTCGAATTCTCTGATGTCCCGATATGTTCGTGCCTTATCATAACATGCCCTGACTTTAGATGACACACATTAGTGGGTTTTTAAGCCCCCTTCTTTCAAATTTTGTCAACCAAGGTCCAAATCCAAAGGAAAAGCATCCCCCTGCAAGAATATGCAATAACAGGTTGTTTGATGGTGTTAATGGATGGCTTGTTGGCATGTATTGTTGAATTAATGAATTGTGGGTGGAGGCGACGTGCATTTACTGCACATCACCTTTACTCCTCTCGTTGGCTTCCACCCTAGTCGGGCTATTGTTAAATCTTGTTGTTGTGGTTATGCTCTGAAATTTTAGCAGGAAGGAACCACTCGGCCAGCTCTCGTGTATTCGATTACAGGTACGTCTTTTTTTTTCCATTCATGATTTTTCTCTAGTTATGAAATTATTACTGGCTCAGGTGTATGGGTTTTTGTTTTCCTATGTGTTGCAACTATGTGAAATTTGGGTTCTGGAAATGAAGAGTGAATGGTTCTTCGTGTAACATTTTTTAGTTCGTCGAGGTCATTGGTCTTCCTGGGTGATAGTTCTTTGTTATCATTGTTGTTTGGTTGGAGGGTTTTTGTTTAGTTTTGGGTGGATATCTATCTTCACGCACTATCACTAATCCAGTCTCTGGATTTCATGGGTTTATGGTCGAAGGTTTTCTGCGTCACTATGTTGTGTTTCACTTCGACATTGGTTGTTTTCACCGCTAAGGGTCACCAAGTGAGTTTTTTGTTCTTAACTCGGCCCTGTCTTCACCTCAGTATTGTGGTATTTTGGATGAAGAACATGAGGGTTATACCCTGCGTGCATTAAATAAATTTCCCAGTCGAATGAGAGCCTCCCCTTTTTTTTGGCCCCCTGCCATGGATTGTTACATGTCCCCAAATGAATCATGTCTCTCTCTTTGTGCACACCCTTGGCCTCGAAATTTCCACCATTACGAGGAGTTGGCTATGTTCCCTGGTGTTGTCTACAGAGTAGACCCGTAACCCTCTAGTCTCAAATTTTGTAAAGGAGATTGGTGTGCCTGTCAAGTTGCTATGGGTTATCATGGATCGAATGTTTGGTCGATTACTTGTGAATACGAATTCACCCAGTTGGTCATATGGAAGTCCTGTTGTTTTAGAATTTAGTTACTACATCTATGATGATAAGGATAAACCCTTTGTTTCCAATTGCACTTTGAAAAGATACATCCACCCTCCTTATGTTAATAGCTCAGTATTGTTACGGGAAAGAGCCTCTACCCCGATTCGATTGGATGCATGGTTATGCATAGCTACCATAGCTTGTTTGGTTGATTGATTTTCTACAACAGTGGCGAATTTTTTGGTTGATATACAGTCACTAGTATTTGCACTAATAATTTTTGGATGAGAGTTGGCATTGGTTACAAATGCTCGGTGTTACTCACACATGTCGCATTGTGTGTATGGTATTTTGCAAAAAGAAATATTGGACATGGTAACTATTGTTTTCTTGGGGCCGAATGATCATTGGACTTGATAAATATAGAAAGTATATCCACTACATCCTTATGCTTGTTGGTTGTATAGACCTAAGTGTGCACAACATAGTCGATCACGGTGTGACTAAATCCAAGAAATATGATATTAAATCGATGGCTCAGCTGATATGTTGAGTTATTACCATGATTGTGTGTTTGTTGTGCTAAGTGGAAATGTTGCATCGTGTGATTTTGTTAGTTGTGCACTGTGTGTGGTATGGATAGCTTGGTTTTCACACTCAGGGATACCCAAAGAGTTTTAAGAATGTTTATTTATTGCAATCGACCACAGGTTTAAGCAGGCATGTTGTTGATGACAGTCGTGTTGGATGGGTGGTCTAGCTTTTAAGTCACATTGAATTGTTTTTTTTTACAGTGGCAGAACCACATTGCCTGGGAAAAATTACCCTGTGCATAGCTTGTGTCTAAATGGTGATTGTGGGTTGTATGATTAATTATCATTTCGGGTGTGGTGATCTAGTCTTGATTATTTTGGTTACTTCCTATACATGTTTAATGAATATCATTGCATTTAAATGATAAGACTGATTGCAGGATAATGATTTCATTGTTAATTTGAAAACATGACCTTTGAAGTATTCTTGTGATTGAAGAAATGCATGGGCAGTGGTTGATTTTGATAGTTACATGTTGGAAATGGGTAATGTGCGTAAATTGTTATAAAATGCAAAGTATGTGAATGAAGGGAACATAACCTCTTGCAAATTGTATAGGATGCCCATTGTTTTGTGATGGCACTCTGTTGGACATTTTATTATGAACAGTGAACTTGTTAAATACACAGAAATTATTATTTAGTCAAGTCATTGATGGTTGATGCATCTCCTTTCACAGAATGTTTTATGGATCACTTAATTAATTCCATGAACAGTAATCGTCCTCCTTCCCTTCCATTATTTCACTTTCTACTAATTACAAACCCTATCACCTCTCATGTTCCTTTTTCACTCCTTGTTCTGAGATTGATTATAGTCAAGAGAATTTATGTGTTAAAATGGATGAAAGTGGCAGTGTCTTGTGTGGATTGCAATGAGGTTTTATTGGTTTTCTTTACAGTTGATTCTTGTTGCCATTGAGCAATGACCATTTCTTCTCCCCTTTCATTATATCATATTTTATCTCATTACAAACCCCTCACATATACCAGGACCCTGTTTCACCCCCCTACTCGTTGATTAACAGTAAAACAATTTGTATGGATTGGATTGCATGAGTTTGATACATTCTAAGCCAAATGTATTTCATATTTTTAAGAGATGTCATGTATGGTTATTTAAAATACTATTTGATAATTGATCATTCATGTAGGATGAGTTTTTTCAATCGAGGTAGCCATGGCCAAGGAAACAGAGGTAGAGGTAATTGGAACTGAGGCCCAAGAAGGCCCAGGTTCTCCATACATTTTGACGTTGATTCAGAAAAGCTTGGACAATTGTTTCATGTCAGAGTATTTAATTGGATTGGGTAGGGAATAGTCCAACCTAGGCCTGAGAGGCCTCATTTCCAAGCCCTGCATGCAAGAACCTGACATCCCTATACATCCTCATGTCTCATTACAACCCAAGGTCCCTGAAAATGATGGATGGCAAGAGATTGTCCACCTGGCAGTCTCCCAATATCGTGGCTGGTCCAACATGTCCTTGCCTGCTCCTCTGCCTTTGAACCCCATTGTCCAAGCTGCCCCTAACCACTCGCTAGTGCAATCTGAATCCTCCCATGCTAGCAAGAGATTGAAGACTGAATCCATCCATGCACTTGATAAAGGAAAAGACATTGTTGCCCCTTCCTCACCCTCCAATGACTCTGACAAATATGTGTCTTCCTGGATGCATTTGAGGGACGATTGTTCCCACGTGATCAGTGATATTAAGCCTAAAGACTCTGCACATCCTAAGGAAAATTCAAAAAAATAGAGAGGTGACAGCAGCAACCAAGGAAAGGTTGCGTCACAGACTGGGAAATATGAATTTTGAGTTTTATGTTATCTATTGTTTCATGACAGTTGACTTCATGGATCTTTGGACAACATGTTTATTTTGGATATATGAGTACTATTTTGAAATAATTTCAAATTTCATGAGTTTTAAATTGCCAAAAGTGAATATGTTGATGGGAGGCACAAGGAGGTGTCTTTTTCTTAACTAATGGTTATGTTATGATTTTTATGATTGTTATGCACCAAAGGGAGTTACAAGGGGTCCCACCTACTAGTTATTATTTAATTATGATCCTTTATTATAATTATTACATTTCCCCCTAACTAAAGTTAGTTGATTCTTTTAATTAACTTAACTAATGAATTGGTTCAACTTCTTCAACCAATTCTAATTTATTAAAAGAAAAAAGGAAGAGAGGAACAAGAGGAGGATAGAAGCAGAAGCATGCTAAGGTTTTCTCTTTGAGTTTATGTTGAGATAATTCAGTTTTCATTCATTCATATATTCCTCATAGCCTAATTCTCTTTTATGATAGCAGGGTCTTATTGTAGACAACAATATTCAAGGCTGAATCAAATCATTCAGACACTTGTTCTTCAGAGGTGTTGATCTATCTTTGATAGTCTGTGTAGACTTGTCTGTTTGTGAATTAATTTTCATGACTGATAAAAGCTATTGTGCAAAGTCGAGTGGGCAGCAATATATGGCAAGATGATCCATGTTTTAGAGTTCAGTTTTGGTTTTCTATCAGAGTTCCTTTTGTATGTTCCATCGGGGATGTCTAAGTTTGACTTTGGTCCAAGATTTTTGTATGAGATTTTGTAAAGAAAATGACTCTTTGGTGAATTGGAATGAAATAAAGGATTGCTTTATGTCTCATCTATCTTGATTATCATCTTGGTGTCTTTACTTTTGTTCTTACATTTATTTCAGCAACTATTATATTCAGAAAAATACATAAAAATTGAATTTCCAGGAAGCTTTTTGTTGAATAAAAGACTAGCCTAAGCACTCGTAATTAATACTTTTGAGTTAGGATGTTATTTTTCTTGTCTATAAACATAGGGTGATATTCCTGTCTACTTTGATTTAGCCAAGTAAAGTCTGAAAATGCTTGAATAAGATCAATTCATATATTTTCCTCAACAAGGGTCATCATATTGTATCTCGTCACTGATAAATGAGGGAAACCTACTCAAATATGTTTGTGTTAGCACTGAGATTCATCCTCAGATTGCGGGTGCATAAGCCTAGTACCCATCAAAAATGTTTGGTCGATGTTTGATTTATGTGAGTGGAGGTCAAATGAGGAAAACTCAATACATGAATGATTTCAACACAGAAATGGACAAGTAATGCACAGGGAAGTGAGGGCCTCATTAACTTCAGTCATTGATTTGAGTTTAAGTGTGAGCAAAGCGAAGACTTAGTGAGAGGGGTGAACAAGACTGCTATGGGCATAAGGATTTCAATCATCTTCATCAATAAAAACTCAGACTCAAGAGCACTCTTGAGCTCAAGCTGTAGACACTGAAATATGTCCAAACAACAAAGTCACAACAGCATAATAATCAAACCTACATTATCATGCAACTACAACAACTCGATTGGATCCTCCATGCCTGAGTCATTCAATGTGAGAGGGAATACGATAACAAGGAAGCTGACTAAAACCGGTCATGATACCATTGTAATCAAACCTGCATTACAATAGAATCACAACCCTCGACTCGATCCACCACTCCCGAGTGTTTTAGCACAGTTTTTTACAGAGATGAAAAGAGGTTGAATTCTATTAATGTGAAAGTCTCAAATTAGATACATAACCAGAGAACAGTTCTGGTATCAAAACATTAAAAAATAGAGATCTTTGCTCAACCAGTTGACGACCATAACAAAATATCAAAACTAAATATGTATACTCAGATGAGTCCCTGACTATCAGAAGTGTGATATGATTACTACATTCAAATCATTGCATCTGAGCAGTCTTCTATCAGACTGTGCATCTATCCCTTTGTCAGACATGAGCTCAGATTAGTATGGGTCTGCAAGAATATCTGTCCACAGGGGTACCACAGGCTGATAGTTCAGTCCCCACGGCCGGGCCTTCCATGCCTTCCATTTATGGAGTGAGCCGAGGTTTCAACCACCAAACCTACCCTCCATTAACTGCTTTTCCTCAAAGACTCAACAAGGCTTAAATCTCAAGGGGCGGCCACATGCTTCTCTCAGATAGAACTCCATATAAACATGTAATTGTAGGGATTCTCATAAGTGGTTTGCATTCAGACCGCTTTTAGGCCTGCAATCCACCACCTTTCACCATGTAGCACTTTCACCTTACCATGGTTTCAATTGCGGGACTACTCACTAAAATTATCACCCGAGTATGTTGTGTCCCCGCAATGGACTTTGGTCATAGATCTGGTCCTGATCTGAGATCTAGGTGCACCTTCTAGATTTAGCACCACTGCCAATCTTTAATCACCCACCAACTTTAGGATATGCCAAAAGTGTGCCTTGGGATGGGGTGCTACTTTTGGCGCTGAACAATAATAGCTCTCAGAGGATGATCTGACGTGGAGGCCTGTCGTCACCATGTTGATATTTCACGGACGGAGAGGTGACCTGTGTCACTTGAAAACAGGAAGAAAGTGTGTCTAAAACACTTGAAATGAGTGCCATGCATCAGCGCTAGAAGGATGCCACTTGTTTATGCTGACAGTTGCCACAAACTTGGTGCTCCAGGGATTGGGCACTAGCTCCTTTTCCTTTGGATCCTCTATGTTCTTTTACCTAGAGTTGATGATCCACTAACGTGTGGCCTCCTGATTTTGACAGCTACGATCCCTTTGGAACTTCGGGCTCCAGGAAAACCAAATCTCAAACCTCATCCTCCTTTATGTGCTTTTACTTGGAGCTATGGATCTGACGACACATGGCCCCTCAGATTGACGACTGAGAATCACTTCGGACCTTTATCCTGAGTTCACAGATCTATGCCATATGTCCCCTGGATATTTCTTTAAGTAAATCCTTCTGAGCTAAGGATTTGATGATGTGTGTGTAACATCCCTCGGTCGAACCCAATTGTAAATATAAACAAGCATTCTTAAGCTGGTAAGCTGTTTTTGGCATCATTTTGGTAATGCATCTATCAAGGCATAGTGCGCGAAGGTACTACGCAGTAAAGTGTTGTAATGCTCACATTTCAAGGTACGCGCACAGTAACTAAAGAGCGCGCAACCTTGAGGTCAGTGAATACAGTGTGCAGTAACTAAAAAGAACGCAACCTTGAGGTCATTGAATACAGCGCGCAGTAACTAAAGTGCGCGTAGTATTCAGGTCAGCGAACCTTTATGTATATAATATGCATTTATAGGCTGGTGAGCCGGTATTATAAGATGGATGCTTATGTTTTGGAATTAGGCTAGAACGCCTAGATGAGAAAGGCCAGTGCACCTATTTTGTACATGTCTCATGATTAATATAAAATATATCATTGCGCACAGACCGACCACTATAAAAGAGAAGGGGGACTGAATTCCACCGATTAGGAAAAGGGAAAGCCAAAAAGGGAATATTATATTAATATTTCCTTAAGACATAAAGTAAGGATAATTATTTTATCCTAAGTCCTGAAGTCGGGGACAAGTGGCCAAAAGTAACTTCTAGCGTGACAAGTGTCTCATTGGGGACATGCATACTTATTGTCAGGACTCAACTTAGTTGGGAAAGAAAATCATTTGTGACAAGACTTTCCCAGGGGAGAAGACCATCATTTTTGGGGAAGAAATTGCTTACCTTCATTCTGAAAATGACTCAGCCATGATTCCATGACCATTTTTCCATTTTCCAAGTCCTGTAGTTCGAAGAACCATTTCACTATACCGGAACGTGTATCCATGACTATTCCTTTCCGTGTAGTTTGTTAGCATGGGAGCGGGATTGAAGAAGCGGGTTGTCAGGCCCGTGAGAGATTGAAGAAACGCGTTTTCAAGCCTGTGAGCAATTCTCTAAGTGGGAGGATTGTTGTGGATCGACTTCTTAAAGGTGCTAAACTACAGCTACGGTGCTCGGAGACTTTCGATCCAGCCTGTTGCTGAAGCCCTGGAAGGGAAGTGGTGTAACCGAGGGACTGTGGAGCAGAGAAGGTGCACACTTCCTTGGGTGGGACAAGTATGTGGGGAATGAGGGACTGCAAGATATTGGTTGATAGAGCACCGTGACGGATTCTTTCCTGTTGTCCATGAGCCATAGCTTGGATAGGAATCCATTTACCCAGGTGGACTTCAGTCCCAGCTCGGGGGTGACTCACCTTTGAGAGTGATGAACAGTGTAGTCTAAGGCTGGGAGGTTCGTGGAAGGTCTGCATGAAGTCGATGATGTTCATACCAAATATAAGTACCAACTGTGTATTAAAATGACATGTTACTTTGTTAATTAATGTGTTTGATTATGGGTTATCTGCAATTCATGCTTTATAATTGTTTGTGTGTTTATGGATATTTCTGTATTTAATGCATTACAGAGGTTGTCATTATTTCGTTATGAAATGGTATGTTACCATATGTATTATCTGTCATGATACATGTAAATCTTTCACTAGAGGGTTGTGTGTGAATGAGTAATTACATGCAGTTCGATTTGAATTTATGCATACGAGTATATGTAAATTTTATGTAGTATAACTCAGTAGAATACTGGGGATGTACTATAAGTTCCACAGTGAGGTAACAAGGGTGTTACCTGGTGAGTTCTCTGTGATGTCTCCCGGCTCGAGTGGGAGCAGGTTACCGCATGCGCGTAGGTCACCACATGTGTGTGTGTGCTTATGGGGTCAGGGGACATTACAATGTGGCCCTCGTAGGTCGACGGTCCAGATTCATTTCGGGACTTCGACACTTCGGAATTTCATTACTTTGGGACTTCCGGCTTCATCCCTTAGGGAATTTTCAATGCACAAATCATGCAAACCTCCGAAGTAAAAATCCCCTAAACGCTTGATCTGGTGATGCATGGCCCCCCGCAAATCGATGGTCCAGATTCATTTTGGGCCTTTGTCACTTCGGTGCTTCGGGACTCTGGCACGAAATCCACATGGAATTCCCATCGTTGAAAGCAGAACCTGACCCTTTTGCTTGATTCGAGTCCAAAACAGACCTCTCTGAATATTGCGCCTTGAGCCCACAGATGTGGCCTGTGTAAACAAAGTCTTGGGTGACTAGATATGGGTTTGGAAAACAAAAGTACTAGAGACTGAAACAAAATAGGCGAGTGTTCATCCTCAGGAAAAACAGAAAGGCTTGAGCCAAAATTTATTTCGGGTAAGACATTAAGGGAAACCAGGGCACATAAACGAAAAAGGGGCAAACAGAAAACCGATTTTAACAATCGAAAGGGACAAACTTCAAGACCTGGCCTACAAAAACGAGAGAGACAAGGAAAGGAATTATAGACTTAGGTATTAACAATGAACACATATGACACCAGACAACATTATGTGATAACATTTGGCTCCACAAGGGATGGAATGCTCCCTGCGAGCTGCCAAGAATGTGCAGCTCCAATGCGTTAGTTATTGGGTTATGGAGTCTCTTATTAAAAATAAAAAATAAAAAATAAAAGGGAGTGTTATTTACAATGGTGAGACGTCGGTCACGGCCTAAACAAAAAAATTATTTAGAAAATGCCCATTAACAGGGCCACCCAGAACCTCAGAATCCTCCAAGTTCTGCAATTCATAAGTGTTGTTTGTAAAAACCTCAGAAATATTGAAGGGGCCAATCCACAAGGCTTCAAATTTACCATGTTTTCCCTTGTATTACTTGGGTGCATCCCATTTGAGCACCATATCCCCCAGCTAGAAAATTTTCTTGCTTGCGCTCTTGTCAAAAGCTCGTTTTATTTTTTGTTGGTGATCTTGTGTTTTATCAAGCAGCTTCTCCCTAGTCTATTGCACTTCTACCAGCTATAGTATCCTTCTGATCATATCATCAGGATCCCCTTGATAGTCCTGGAAGAATTTATCCACAGACAAAGAAAGTTGGGCAGGAAAAATAGCCTCAACCCCATACACCAGTTGAAAAGGAGAAATTCCCAATGACCTCTTGATTGTAACTCTGTCAGCCCATAATGCAAATTTTAGCTTCTAATCCCAGGCTTTCGTGTTGTCTTCTAATAGTCTTTTGATGATATTTATGAGGCTCTTGTTAGAAGAATCTTCTAAACCATTAACTCGAGGGTAGTAGGGAGTAGAATGAACTAGTGTGATCCCATACTGCTCACAGAAATTAATTAATGGCTCATCTCTGAAAAAGGAAGCATTGTCTGTAAAAATCTTTTTTGGATAGCCAAATCTGGACATGATGTCTTCAAGGAAACTTATGATCACCTTGTGAGAGGAACTCCTTGTAGGGATGAATTCTATCCATTTGGTAAAATAGTCAGTGGTAGTCAAAATCCACCTGTGTTGGCCACTTGAGGTTGGGTGGATCTCTCCAATGAAGTCAAGACCACATTTTTGAAAAGGTCCAAAAACCACTACAGGTTTCAAAGGAAAAGATTTGAGGTGTTTCTTTCCAGCAAACTTTTGACACTTGGTTCAAGCTCTAATCTTTGGGCAAACATCAGTAAAAAGGTTGGGCCAGAAATACCCATCTCTGAGGATCTTATAAGTTATGGTGCTCCAAAAATGATGTACCCCACACGAGTTGTCATGAAAATGAGTCATAGATCTTTGGGCTTCTTGTGGGTCTAGACACCTCAATAGGACTCCTAGAGGATCCTTCCAGTACAAAACCAGATCAATGATACAATATTTGATTTCTTTGAGTTTCAAAGCTCTCATCTTGTTTTTGTCCAAACCATCAGGGGGCCTCAACTTCTATAGGAAATATATGATATCTCTGTACCAGGGGAATCCTTCTAAGTTGGGGCTGACATGAGACTCTTTAGCAACAATCTCAGTTTGTTGATTTTCTGAGTCTACATTCATGAAATTAACCCCCAATGCTTTGCAATTTGATTCAGTAAGCAACATGGATAAACCTTGGCCTTTCACTAGTTTGGTGGGTTTTATTTCCAGGTCAAACTCCAGAATATTGGAAATCCACTTGCTTCTCTTCCCATATATATCAGACTGGATCAGTACCTCCTTCACTGTTGTTATCGGATTAATCGGTAGGTGCAGACACTAACAGATCTCCCTAGATCCACCTGGATCTAGAACAAAACAGGACAGGACATGACTCTTTCCCTAAGTTTTGACCATTCAATTAACTAGTAGGAAGGAACAAGTAACATACCTTTATATCGCTTCCTAGGGTCTTTGTTGCTCCCGCTTCGCTCTGGTGCTCTCATGAGGTCAAGACCAAGACAACACAAACCAACCAAAGTGAAGATAGAAAAATATATTCAAAAGTCAACTTATGTGTATGATCAAGGAATTACACAATAAAGTGAGAATAGCTTTATGGGAAAGGGACATGCCACTGTATCATATTAATTGAAAGTAAAGATTACAATATGATAGCCTTGATGTCGCAAGCTTCCTTTCGATGGATCTTGGCTCCAACACACACACTTACTCAATCCTTGCATGAAGAATATCAAATCCTCTTGATAGACTTGCTAGAGTCTCCAAGCTGTTGTTCAAGCTAAGTCCTTCACACAATTCTTTCACCAGTTCTCCAATGAATCTTGCTTAACCTTTTCCATGAGAATTCCCTCAATATATAAGAGAGAATGAGATAGTTAGTTGGATAAGAATGATCCCAAAATATCAGGGAATCTAGTACAAGGATAACCATTCGAATGTGAAACCCATCCTTCTAGAATATTCCCTTCTAGAAACATCGAGAATTCATCTTTTTCCATGCTTTAGGAAGAGTTCGTACCCTGGCTATTCAACACAGTGCGAGAAGTTCGCACCCTGGCTTAAGGTAGCCTGCGAGAATCAGGCATTCTCACACCCAAATATATTAGCAGCCTGCGAACCTTCTTCAAAAATGAGTTTTCTGGGAAGAGATGAAAGTAACTTTTCTCAGGAGAAAGTTCTTATGAAGAGCCTGAGTACACCATCATCAATACATCATCATGATGACCAAAATCATGGGTAACAACTACGGGCGAGGGGACATATGCGATAATGTTTTGAATGCAGAACATAGATTCTGAAATCCTTGAGGGCCTTCACCAAAGCATAGGCTTGCTTCTCCATGATATTGTATCTCATTTTTGCATCCCTCAGTGCTCTACTAAAAAAGGAAATAGGTTGTTCCAAACCTTTTGCATTTCTTTGTAGCAAAACAACAGCCATTGTATCAGATGAAGCGAAAGAAAATATCATAAATTCCTTAGAATAGTCAGGGTTGATGAGCACATGCACTTCAGTCAAAGCCCTCTTGATTTGGTTGAAATAATTCCTGGACTCAGAAGTCCATTTCACTTCATTCCCCTTTCTAAGCATGGTTGTAATTGTTGGACACACCTACCACACTTAGAGGGGGGGTGAATGAGTGCGGGGCTCTTTTTCCCAAACTTCCCTCTTACACAAAACTCATTAGTTAACATTCAACATTTATTCATTACCCATTGCTTTCATTTATAACCAGTTAGATGTGAAAATATATCAGCAACATATATCATCAATATATCACCAACAGGTCATCATCACAAGGAACACAAAGGACAGAAGATGTATGTACAATTTTCTTTTTATTATGGTGTTGGCCCTTGACCAAGTTTTGAGGAATACTTGGTCATAGTTGACCGTTTTTGGGAATTCGATGCCCTATCAAAGAAAGCGTGCAAGCGAAGCAAAGATCATAGGATCTTGGCCCACTTTGGGTCCTTTTTTGGTTTTTGGGTTAATGTAACGGGAAAGGGCTGTTGGCCCATGGGTTTACCCACGCTTAGGCCCACTTTTGTATGTATAAATAGATGCATAGGCGAAGTAAGTAGGGGGCAATAAGTTGGATCTACGTGATCGAAGAGTTGCAAGCAAGCTAAGTTCTGGTAATGATTGTAAATGTTATGTGCATCTTGTAAGAGGCTAAGTGCAAGATATTGTAGAAGGCTCTGTGCTTTTAGTGCAAGAAAGAAGGATCTAGACAGCTGCGCAAATCTTCTGTCTTGTGCGAAGTAAAGAGTGTTGAAGCTCTATGTTATAACTCCTTGGCCAAGATAATAAAGAAGAATACTTTGTGGATGCAACCCCAGGGTGGGGGTGAACCACGGTAACTCTATGTGTTGTGCTCTGTGCCTTGACCTGATGTGTTTCTCTCTCTCCTTGCTAAGTGCTTTGATGTGTTTGGATAGATCTATTTATGCTTTGTGCTTATGAGATATGAATGCATGTTAGATATGATATGTAAGATTCTTAGTACTTGATCTATTGAAACTAATATGTTGTAAGTTGCTAAGTGTTGAAACTATCTTAGATTTAAGTAGTTACTGCGATGCTCTGTGTTATCTGTGAAGTGAGATAAGGGTTGATTTGAGGTGAACTATTAATGCTAAGTGTTGTGCGAAGTGTGTAATCACATATTTGTGTCTCAGCTAAGGTTGCAGACACCTGAGTCTTGCAACCACCCCTGCCTCTACCTTGGGTGAGACTTCATCTGCTTCACAGGTGTTGCCAAAAGGGTCGATAGTTAGGGTTTTGTTGGTGCTCTCTTGAGCATTGAACCCTGGGTCTGCCCCTGTGCCAACAAATGGTTCTCTTGTCGGGCCCTAAAACTGTGATTGTTGGGAACTAAAGAAGAAGAAGCTTTGTGCAAAATAAGCTCTGTGCGTAGATATGTGCCCTAGTGCACAACATTCCACTTGACCTGTGAAGATTTGTGCCAAGAAAAGAGGTCAGCCCTGCAAGAAAAAAAGGTCAGAGCTACAAGAAACAAAGGTCAGATCTGCAAGAAAAGAGGTCAGATCTACAAGAAAGAGGTAGGACCTGTAAGCTTTGTTCTCTGATAAAGGTAAGAATAGTTAAAAGTCTTAGATCTGAAAGCTTTGTGCTCTGTAGAAGTAAGATAAGTGGAGATTTTTTATTTCTGAAGCATGAATTTAGGTAGGATTGATAGATTTTGTCCTATCTTGAATACTAGGGCATTGTTAGATGAAAGAAAGTTTGATATGAATAGATCTGATAAGAATAATGATAGATATGTTATACCTATGTATAGAAAAAATGTTTGGACTAACAAATGGATGCAATATCCTAGAAATAATTTATTGCAGGCTAGCTACCATGATCCTAGTGCGCAGTATAGAAGAAGTTGGGGATCATTTAAAAGAAAGAGAGGATTGACCCTATGTTACAGTTGCAGAAGCCCGGGCCATCTAGCTAAGGAGTGACCTGGTGGAAGAACAAGTTGTCTCTGTTGTAAGGCTTTGGACCATGAAGTATTAGATTGCCCTAGAATGATTGCTAAGCTTGAAAGAATGAATCTGAAAGAAGAAAACCCTAAGGCGGATCCCAAAATAGCAGAACCCTAGAAAGATTCAAAAAATATGTTACTGCAGATGAAAGACACCTTGAATGATCACTGACATGTCAAGTTATCAGATATCTTTAAAGAAAAAGAATGCATTGAAGTAAGGATAGGAGACTTCGACATTGACTGTGTTTTGGATGAGGAAACACAGGTGAATGTCATGACAGAAAGAACTTGGGAAGCTATAGGAAGACCTTCTATGACTCCATCCCTAAGTGGAATAGGGTTATTCAGATAAAAAATGGTAAACCTATGTGGAAGGCTCACTCGGATATCTATGAATGCTAATGGAACTTCGACAGAGGAAGATTTTGAGATTATCAAATTTATTGAGGACAACGCCTCGTTTACTACGTTACTTGGAAATCCTTGGATTGAAAGAGATCAAGCCAAAAAGAAGGAAGAAGAAAAAAATTTAGAATAGCAAAGACAAGAGTTAAAAGACTTCATGACTAGAAGGATTGCGCAGTTGATTGAAGAACGGGAGGACAGATCAAATTTATATCACACTAGGAACATAGATGTCAAAGTTACCAGAACACCAGAGGACCCACAAAAGACTAAAGTCTCTATCACAGATAAAGAAGAGATGTTATCCATGAACCCTAAGAAAGAAACTTAACACCGCAAATTGACTATATCCAAGGAGGATAGGAATCAGAATGGGAAAAGAACCACTGACACGAAGCTCACTGGGAAGAAGGCTAGAAAGTTATGTAAGAAGAGGGCGAAGATTGAAAAACTACAGGAGATTCTAGATGGAGCATCGTAGAAAGAAAAATTACAGAATTCGAGCTTCGTTGGGATATCAGGACAGCGACCTATTGCACTTCGCCATGTCGAAGCAATATAGCCATTGAAGGCCAATATGTCCATTCAACTGTCACTCCGAACGGGTCAGAAAACATTTATGGGTCACTACTAGACCATTGGCCAGCACTAGAATGGATAGAACAGAATTAATGGAGGCTCCATACCCGTTGCAAGAAGGCCGTTGCCGAATTTCTTATTTAACCTGTTGCACTCTGCCTGAAGAACACCTTTTCCAAATTGAGAATTTGAAACCTGCAGAACTAGTGACTGTATACCATGATTATTGTAAGCAGATTGTTCATCCTAGTGCAGTATCTGAGATCATCATGACCCTGATTATCTTTTCTGAGCTTATATGTCGGACGAGCTCAGCGCTGCTAAGAAAGTAGTTGAAGAAGTTTTGATTGACTTAATGACTGAGAGATTCATTTCGAAAAGAAGAACATCCACTGGTATCCAAGCATCATCTACTAGAGGAGCACAGGCCTCCGCATCGACTGCTTAAGCAGGAACATCTCGAGCTGGTGCAGAAATAAGAACTAAGCATAAAAATGACATAGCTAACGTCAATTTAGTGCCATCCATATTACCCTCTTACATACCCCCTCTGAGTGGTGCGATCAATAGGGATAGTGTCCCTAGAGACCTTGAATACACCCTTGTCACTTCATATCTACCGAAAGGCATACGCACCTACCGCACAAATCAAGACAAGGTTGCAGCGTTGAAGTTTTGTGACTTCAACCTAGGGGACCGTAAAGTCTACAGCATGCTTGCTCCACATAAGTACTTAACCAGAACCAAGGGAAACAATTCAAAGATCATCCCTCAGCAATGGACGATGAACCTCCTGCAGTCAACTTTGTTCAATGTTATGAAAATACCGCACTTCGGCAGACACCAGGAGGTGAATGCTTGTGTAAATTTCTTGTTGACAAGTTACCATGGAGGATACCTATGGTTAAATCATCGTATAATTGTTTATTCGGCGTTGATCAATAGGATCATCGAGCTTAGTATGCAGGGCCCTCATCCTCAAGATTAATACCCTGGAAAGACCTCGGACTGCGCTCTTTCACAGAAGATTAAAGAAACCTATGGTGATGTCGAGAAGGGAGCGCGAGGCTACAAGGTAACCTCTATAGAAAATGGCACAGTGTGCCTCACATGTTAATTGATCGCAGGAAAGATGGTACGTAAGAATATACCAACGCAAGTATCAGGCTTCGCAGTTTCCCTCGCAGGAAAATGTGCAGAGGGACTACAGATGAACTGGGTGAAGTACCTAGTTAACCAACTCAAGATTGACTGTAGAGAAGCCCAGGATCAGGGGCATGAATTTCATTTTAGTTGGCTTCTAATACTAATCACTTTTATGGCATGGGAGCTATTGGAAGGCGCAACCTTCCCGGACCTCAACCATTTTGAGCCCTTAGCCATGAAGTTTAGTACCTTATGGTACTCGAATGACATGAACAAGCAATGGAAATCAAATGTCATTTCCCATACATATTATAACCAACTAAAAGTAGCCATAGGGGGTGCACCTCGCATAACCCCAAACACTTTACAAAGGTTCTGACCTCTGATAAAGTTTAGTGAGGATCACCACGTTATATACCTAACTCCACGTGTTGATGAGCACCAAGAGCAGCTTTAGTCCTATTATAAGATGATGGAAGAAGACCTAGAGGAGATCACTGAGGAATGGTTGACGAACCTCCTTGTCTCAGCACATCTAGCAGACATTTCATAAATTGACAGCCCAGAAGCTGCGCAGGACACACCGGGGCCAAGTAAGGTGAAGAAAGAAAAGAAGACAAAGAAAGATGTGGAAATCCAAGATGTCGACAGTAGATCTGTAAGGATGGATTCCATTACACCAGATCAAGGAGGTAATTATGAATACTTTGAAGAGGTTGAACAAAAACTAGAAGAAGAAGTAAAGAAAAGAAAGGGTTCGCTTCGTAACCTGCTTCCCAGAAGAAGTCGAAAGCACCTGTGACTAAACTGATGACCACACTCACCCCATATGACTTTAGTTTTCTCCTTGTGATGATGAACAAAGCTATCGAAGAGATAACAGTAAGAGGCCATGTACAACAGAATTGAAACTGAGCTCCAAGGAGTACAACAAGCGCTTCATTCTAGCCATGCAGTCTCAACTACGCTCCTACCAGAAGGCACAACAGAAGAGGGAGATGAACCAATACAACTCTGTAATATTGCTGCCATAGTTGAAGCACGTCTTTAGAAAGCAGAAGAAGCAAAAGCGCAGGCCACCCAGGCCCTAAAGCAAGCACAGGAGGAAATTATCGAGCAACGTCGAGTTGTGCAACAAGAGAAGGATTCCATCCAAGCGAAATCTGATGAAGATAGAGAAAAAATACAAAAAGAGAAGAAGCGGCTTCTTGCGAAGTAGATTAGGATTGAAGAGGCAGTCAATAGAGCATTTCACTCTATGACTGGCTTAGAGCAGAAGGCAGAAGAACCCCTAGAACGTCAAGTAATGAAGCTTGTTGAAGTTATTCAACAACTTCAACAAAGAGTTGTGGAACTAGATCTTCGGGCCATCCCAAGTACCCCACAAGAAGAGCACTACCAGTGAGAAATAATTGTCTGGAATACAGTGGAAAGGCTTAAAGCACTCACTAAAGAATGCAAAACATTAAGTAGCAGAAGTGCACAGATACAAGAGAACCTAACCGAGAGCCTAGAACTACATAAATTGGATTCACAGCTCCAGGAGGCGAAACAGCATGCAAAGAGACTTCAGATGTAGCTGAAGGCCCTATCAACCATGGAGAAAATGAAGTGATCCCGGGAGAAGTGTGTCGCACAGTAGCAGATCCACATGATTCAGAGAAAAGTAATGGAGGTGACTCAACAACTTCAACCTTTGCAGGATACAGCATGTCAACTATTTTTCGAGATTGAGAACCAAGGCACAGAGCTTTAACAGGTCATGACTACAGTAGAACAATGCCTATAGGGACCAGTCAGTAACACACTCATCCAGGAGTTCGCTAAGCAAGAGGCAGTAGCAAAGCAACAGGTCGAAGAAGCTCAAGCCAAGCTCGAGGCATTTGAAGCAGAATTGCACATACCCGAGTGACTCTAGATGAGTCATAGGTGAGTGTTGGGGGCCTGTTGTCCCTTGACCAAGTTTTGAGGAATACTTGGTCATAGTTGATGATTTTTGGGACTTCGACGCCCTATCAAATAAATCTCACAAGCAAAGCAGAGATCACAGGATCTCGGCCCACTTTGGGTCCTTTTTGGGTTCTTGGGTTAATGTAACGGGAAAGGGATGTCGGCCCATGGGTTTACCCACACTTAGGCTCACTTTTGTATGTATAAATAGATGCATAGGAGAAGTAAGTAGGGGGCGATAAGTTGGATCTATGTGATCGAAGAGTTGCAATTAAGCTAAGTGTTGGTAATGACTGTAAATGCTCTGTGCATATTATAAGAGGCTAAGTGCAAGATATTGTAGAAGGCTTTGTGATTTTAGCGCAAGGAAGAAGGATCTAGCGAGCTGCGCAGATCTTATGTCCTGTGGGAAGTAAAGAGTTTTGAAGCTCTGTGTTGTAACTGCTTGGTCGAGATAATAAAGAAGAAGACTTTGTGGACATAGCCCCAGGGTGGGGGTAAACCACGGTAACTCTGTGTGTTGTGCTCTGTGCCTCGACCTGATGTGTTTCTCTCTCTCCTTGCTAAGTGCTTTGATGTGTTTGTATATATCTATTGATTCTTTATTCTTATGAGATATGAATTCATGTTAGATATGATATGTAAGATGCTTAGTACTTGATCTATTGAAACTAATCTGTTGTAAGTTTCTAAGTGATGAAACTATCTTAGATTTAAGTAGTTACTACGATGCTCTGTGTTATCTGCGAAGTAATATAAGGTTTGAGTTGAGGTGAACTATTAATGCTAAGTGTTGTGTGAAGTGTGTAATCACATATCTGTGTCTCAACTAAGGTTGCAGACACCTGATTCTTGCAACCACCCCTGCCTCTACCTCGGGTGAGACTTCATCTGCTTCGCAAGTGTTTCTGAAAGGGTCGATAGTTAGGGTTTTGTTGGTGCTCTCTTGAGCGTTGAACCCTGGGTCTTCCCTTGTGCCAACATATGGACAAAAATCCGGGGGTTTATCAGCAACAATGGAATAGAGTACAACTCTATGTTAGGACCCTATAATGCACCTTTTTGTTCACACTTTTTTCTACCATTACATCCTTTTTCCACTCACATTTAAGCTTACATTATCACCTTACCCTATCTTTCCAAAGGTATATAACATCTCTTCTCTTTTCTATATGTTTAATTGGTTTTACATGTAATTTTACATTACTCTCATACTTAACCATCGATCAAAAATATATAGTGTTGAAACAGTTCGAACTGCAGATTATTGTTGCTGCTTGAAGTCTCGTTGCTGAAACAGTCAAAAGCACGCAAACCCCGTTGTTGAAACAGTCTGTGGTCTGTGACGCTGAAACAACAATTCACACAGAAATAAGGAGCTGCTACACTGGCCACAACAGCTGCACCTTAAGCCAGCACTAACCATCATTGTTGCTTGAGACCACGTTGCTGAAACAGTCAGAACACAAATCCCATTGTTGAAACAGTTCGTGATTTGTGATGCTGAAACAGTATACAACAGCAGTAACAAGAAGATAAATAAAGAATCTATTACACCGGCCGCAATAGCTACACCTCACCTAGCACCATTCCAACTATTGTAATAGCATTCTGTTACGGGAGATCAGGATATCCTATTCTAGTATAGAAGATTAGATCTGACTAAGAATAGGATTCGTATGTGCACATGTAATTTGATGATCAATTGTATTGAGGGGATTCTCCTCTTTAAATGAGGGGAAATCATCATTAGAGGGAATGCTTGTTCTTGTCTAGAAAGGAATTAAAGAGAAGGACCTGTTCACTTTAGACATTGTAACATGATACAGTTGACAGATGAATAAAATATTATTCTGAGCATTTATTCCTAGTTCCTTTCATTTCTAGGGAATCTTGTGAGAAGGGAGGGCCCACCTTCTTCACAAGATTCACCCATTAGTTTTGTAGTGTGTTGGTAATATTTTTGTTCACGCCTTGATTAAATTTTATTTTGCTGAAACTCTACTTTACTGAACTTTGTTTTGTTGAAACTCTGCTTTACTGATTGTTACATTGTTTTCATATAATTCATACTTGGGTAACTATTAATCATTCTGATTGGTAATTCTATTTGATGAATTTATGGAAGTATGATAATCAGAGACAGGTGCTGAAGATTCCTGCTTGGGGAATAGGGTCATGTTCTCTGTTATGAGATAATTAGCCTTCAGTGTGTGTTAATCATTTTGATTAGTAATGAGTTCATGAAAGTGTAATAGTCGGAAACAGGTGCTGAAGATTCCTGCTTGGGGAATAGGGTCATGTTCTCTGTTACAGAATAGTTGGTCTTTCCTTTTGCAGTATCTTGAAAGATTTCTTTCCTAGGTTGTTGTTTCTTAATGTAATCCAGGATTCTTTGGATAATTATTTCCTTAAATTCTGAACTCTGCAATAGGTAGGTTGTTTTTCTGTAATTCAAAGTAGAACTTTAGTTTGTTCAAGTAAAGGTGTGATTAATATACTTTTACTACAACTCTAGATTGCTTTTGAGATTGAGCATATACAGTGTGTGATTACCTTTGAAATAAACAGACTTCCCTGGGTTGACAATTTATGTAACACTTGATTGTTTAGTTAATAAGAAATTACAGTGACCAACACTCTACAAGAGCACCAGCTCTATAATGCAAGACTCAGCTTACACCCTCAGCACCAACTGAGATGAGGTAACAATCCTCAATAGATATCAATCTGTCAACAAGTACGTGACCTGTCAGTAGTGCATCCCATGTGTGTACGGGCCCTGGATCACTACAACACATGTATGTACACGCCCAGTGTATACAACAGCCTGCGTATACCTCCTGATTTTTTAGGGTTTATCCTTCAAGATCAACTCAGATCATCTGCAAACAATATGTCATTCTCCTCTGTCTCTGACTGTCCAATCTACCCACCAACCGGTCACAACACATCCAAGCTCTCTAATAGCTTTCTCATGATCCACAATAGATCAATATGAATGCTATCTCAAACATGTATAAACATCTAGTATACCATAGCAATCATGTCACCACTGAATCAAAAGAGTATTGCTCACTCCATCAACCAAATCAACCAAACTGAACCACATCATAGAATCCATACCAAGAATGCCCTAAGAATTCACAACACATCAAACAATAGTATCCATCAAGACAATAGTGTAACCATACCAGTGTCTCAGTGATAGATCTGAGGCCATAGAATGCATATCTGGAACCTACCTCATCATCCAAGAGCTTGGTACCAGCTCAAATACAAGTATTCACCATTCTATCCATTTTACATGCCCTATCCTCATACAGCCTGCATGTGTATGTGCCTTGGCCCATTAAATCCCACGTATACCTTAGAAACTAGGGTTTCTGAAGCTCCGAGAATTTTACCATCAAGATCTCTAACATTGCCAAAACTTTGATGCATCCATGAGATCCTCCTCATGCTCTCTTTCTCAGAATAGATCTTCAATCATGCTCAAGAGATCCATACCAAATATGCTCTCACAAGAATCTCTTCATCAATACTCCAAAATATATTCTCACAAGAAGCTCTCCATTGATCCACAAAAAGGATGATTAACAAGACTCCATAGCTATCTTATTTATACTTTCATCCTCTAGGTCACTTTACCCATTTTTAGGTTACTTAACCCATTTCTAGGTCACTCAACCTATTGTCCTTATTTTAGGGTTAACCACTTTCCATGAATAGAAAGTTCTCCAATACTTTATCATTTAAATATTCCTTCTTGATTTTGTCACTTCTTTTTATTATTTAAATAATTCAACTTTACTTGTCACTTTACTTTATCATTTAAATAATGATTTCTTCTTTTAGGGCACTTTGACTTCTTTGACCTTTTGGGGCTTCAAGCCAACACATGGGGGTCCTTCAACTTCGTAGGGTCATAACTCTCAAACCATGAGGAGTTATGTGACATTCCACATACCACCGGAAATGGCATGTCAAGCACTATCCATATAGGATAGTTTTACCAACAACTTCATTGATATTCATCTCATTATTCCACATACAAGCATGAGTCCTCCAACCATTCTTCTAGGATAACTCAATCCATAAAGCCTCTTCCCGTGAGGGCTTTCACCATAAGGGGACAACTTTGGAGTTCATCCATTTGTGCAACTTATCAATCATGACAAGACAAGAATGATTCATCTGTGCATTAATTCACCACTGCATCATATATATCAATTATGCATCATGTAT